>JAZDUH010000186.1:635000-697831 GCA_036419115.1 Scarus forsteni
GAACAGTGCAGAGAGCTTCATGGATGGGTTTCCATGGCCGAGCAGCTGCATCCAAGCCTCACATCACCAAGTGCAATGCAAAGCGTGGATGCAGTGGTGTAAAGCACACCGCCACTGGACTCTCGAGCAGTGGAGGTTCTCTGGAGTGACCAATCACGCTTCTCCATCTGACAATCTGATGGACCAGTCTGGGTTTGGAGGTTGCCAGGAGAACCATACTTGTTGAACTGCATTGTGCCACGTGGAAAGTTTGGTGGAGGGGGGATTATGGTGTGGGGGTGTTTTTCAGGAGCTGGGCTTGGCCCCTTAGTTCCAGTCAAAGGAACTCTGAATGCTTCAGCACACCAAGACATTTTGGACAATTCCATGCTCCAACTTTGTGGGAACAGTTTGGAGCTGGCCCCTTCCTCTTCCAACATGACTGTGCACCAGAGCACAAAGCAGGTCCATAAAAACATGGAGGACAGAGTCTGGTGTGGATCAACTTGACTGGCCTGCACAGAGTCCTGACCTCAACCCGATAGAACACCTTTGGGATGAATTAGAGCAGAGACTGAGAGCCAGGCCTTCTCGTCCAACATCAGTGTGTGACATTACAAACCCTATGGATTAGGAATGGGATGTCGCTTAAGTTCATATGAGAGTCAAGACAGGTGAGTAAATACTTTTGGCTGTATAGTGTATGATGAAGTTTGATGTCATGTTGATATTGAATTGACTTAAGATGTGAAACTTCAGTGTCACATGTTGAGCTGGACCTTTGAATTAAACCCTAAACTTTAGAAAGTGAAGCCTGGAGGTCAGACGATGTGTCACTGCTGTTCTGGGCCTTCAGGTGTGCACAGGTGAGTCAGTGATGGTGAAGTCCTGATCAGGAAGAGTCCACAGCAGTACAGCAGAGTCTTGACCGTGAGCAGAGAGTACAGGAGCAGCAGTAGCTTCACTTGGCACTTTATTTTGAAAATCATGAAACCAGGAACTTCTGTAAGAGAGAGACAGAGACGTGTCAGCAGCTCTCCTCCTCTGAGGCAGCAGCTCCTCCACCATCAAACCTTCTTCACCTATCTGTGCCTGAGCCTCCACCGAGCCGCCCTCGTGCTTCACAGCACAGAGGTACTGATGCGTGTGGATGGGATCCCGCTGCACCAGGAGGATGGAGGTGGTCCGTCCAGACCCTCTGACCTCCAGCTGCTCTCCATCAGCAGGCTGCAGCTCCTCTCCTCCTCTTTTCCACCAGGAGATGTGGACCAGAGGAGGGAACATGTCTGAGGCCACACACAGCAGAGCGCTCTTCTCCTGCAGAGGGGCTGCTGGGTAGACCCTCACCACGGGCTGCACCACCTCAGCATCTGAACAACACACACAGATGGAGTCAGCCTGCAGCCTGAGCTCTACAGCTGAATGGAGCCACATTATTAAATGTAGATCATAAAACTGAGTATTAGAAACATTAAATCTAAATAGACAAGTTTCAACCAGGTTGGTGACCCCTGAATTTAAACGACTTTCAAACGATTACATGTTGGCAGACCTGATCTCTTAAATCGAAAAATTTCCGAACAAATTGCGATAACAGCAAAGCAGCACATCAGACCAGAATATTTTTTTCAGAAAAATAGATCTTAGACTCTTGGGCCTCACATGAAATAAAATGTGAAGCCCTAACTCATTTTGAAATTAAATGAGAGCCAGCTGTTTCAAAGTCCATCAACCTCTCCCATAGACATCCATTCAAACCTGACATGAAGTCCCCATGCTGGACTGGCTGTTTGTAAATCAAGATAACCCTGTCATTTCTCACACTATCTTCATAAAAGTTACAGATTAACAATCCCAAGACTTGCCCGTCGCTCACAGTGTGCTTAGAATTCACGTAGCTTTGACGGTTGGTGAGATATAAGTCGATGTTCGACACCACTGAAGAAGCAAGAAAAAGTATTACAAATAGTTAAATTAAAACACCGGTGTGACTGATTGGAATCTCTCTCTCCCTTTGAAGTTTAAGACATATTATCTGGTGTTTGATCTCAGCGGTCTGTGTGTGTGAGTGTGTGCTTGTACTTATCACATTAAGGGCACCTCGACTTTACACAGTATTAGTATTTAGGGACACATACTTTAAATGGGGACACATACTATAAATTTATAGTATGTGTCATTAAATGAGACTGTGCGCGAAGAGCACATGTTTGTGAGTGTGTGAATTAAGGACATGGGAGCTTTAACGGCACGCCCACTTATAAAGTGTTTGTGGACATTAGTCTCTGCGGTCTGTGTGTGTGAGTGTGTACTTGTACTTATGACATTTAGGGTACCTCGACTTTACACAGTATCAGAATATGGGGAAACAAATATAAATGTATAGCATGTGTCCCTAAATGAAACTGTGTGCAAAGCACACATGTTTGTGTGTTTGTGTGTTTGTGTGTGTGAATTAAGGACATGGAAGCCTTAACAGCATTCATAAAGTGTTTATGGACATCAGTCTGGGGAAACACCACCAGGTATATCAAGAACACAGCTCAAGGTTAAGTGCCAGGTGATGATCATCAGTTAATCAGGTCACACATGACTTACACACATGAATGAAGTCTACTGCCATCTCCATCATTATTCCAGCATGTCATCCAGCTGAAATGCTGCTTAAGGCTGGCCTGCATAAAAAAAGATAAAGCCCGGCAGCGGCCCGAGCCCCACTCACAATTCCTACGGGAAGTTTCTACTTTGGGGCTTGGGCTTTGCAACGAGCCACTCTCCCCATGGCAAAGCACTACACTTGTGTAATTCCGTGTGTTTATTGTCTGTCCGTCTTTTTTATCATCTGTCCAGAATTTCGATTAGCTACTAGTCCAAGGGCTTTGAAAAACCCTCACAAATTGTATATCAAAATGTGCGGCTCGGGCCTGATAGGTATGTTATGACTTTTATAAGTATTTCACGAAAAAAAGGATAAGTTATTCACGATAAACCGTGAAAAAAGGCCCATTGAAAACGAATGGGGAGACTCCCCCAAAATAACCAAAAAACGCTGTTTTTCTAAGCACTACTGACATCATCTGCTGATAAGATCTAGGGGGTTAGAGCAGTCAGTCTCCACTCAAAAAATCTGCGAATAAATCGCAATAACGGCAAAACGGTACTTCGAATCAGAATAATATTTTCAGATTTAAAGTGTCTGCCTCTCGCCACACCTGTTTCTGTTATAATCAATTTCAAATTATTTTTGATTGCTGTGTAATTTGCAAACACTTCTGTCTTTTCCAATGAATCAATCATTCTTTCACTTTTTATAATGTCCTTTTCATACATCAAATGTGGCACAAAGTGCTGAACACAAGCAGATTTGAATCAGTGAGGGAAAAAATAAAATATTTAAAATACTACAATAACATAAAATAAAATGTTACATGAAAGCTTATGCATTTAGGCACATACAGGGACACTAGTCAGGACTCTTCACCCACAGAGGACTGAGGAAATGCGACCTTGAATTAAAAATGAGGAAACACATGAGCAAAGACTTAGTGGATAAAACCATGATAGGATATTTCTGAGGTAATACAGTGCTAAAAGTAGATTTAAAAAAAAAACATTTTAAACCCAACATTAACAGGAAATAAGTAAAAAGTGGTTGAACATAAAATACTTACTCCGAGCCTAAAATTGAGTAAAAATATAATAATGCAAATTAAGAACGTGAAACAAAATTCAGCTAAAAGTCAGACTAAAAAGTAAAGAGTTTTCTTTTTAAAACATTTAAATATAAATGTGTTTAATGTAAATATATATGTTTGGCAAAAACTGCCAGTCAATTGAGTCTAAGAGAAGGGGACATCTTCATTTCTGACATGTTGGGTTAAAATTATTCTTGTTTGTATTCTCATTAATTATTTTTTTTCTTTTCCATCCACTTCATGTGATAATCGCACATGTTTGAAAAAAAAACATTCAAATCAAATTAACTCAAAAATCAATAGTGCTCTTTCGCAGCCTTTGTTAAGATTTATAAAAAATATGTATACATACGTAAAAATATATTTATATATAAAGTTCTTAACAAATTTATTAGACCACCAGTCATAAAATAAAGAGAACATAAATGTTTGATAAAACTTCTTCAAACTGATCATATATTTTTTTGGACCAACATTGTGATCGTGAATGAAGAATTTAAGATGAATTCATTTTTTATTCCAAAATCTGAGCCATTCACTGTTCTTCTCTGAGAAGTCAGACATTAATCCAAGAAAACGACATTTGTCAATCACATTTTTTTTTTTCTGTTCAGGAATGAAAAATAAATAACTATTTAAAAAATAGTCATTAGATTTACTGAGATTGCAGTTGTTAAACAGTAAATCTGATCATTCCTGGACAATTACAATAATTTTATTTTAACAATAAAAACAAAAGTCTGATGAAAGAGTTTCTTTATGCTGGAGAATTAAATAGAATAATTTTTTTAAAGAAATAAACCATAGTGCAGAAATTTTAAAGTTTTAGAGAAAGGTTTTAGTATTTAAACTGTAGTACAAATAAGCATAAATATAATATTTTCATTATTATTTCAGTTTATTGTTCAGCCTCCACATAATGATTTTACTTTGTCTTTTATTAAATGTGAATTTTGTCAGAGTTAAAACAATCTGCTCTCTATTAAACAATGCTCATGTGTTTAGCAATCTTCAAACTTTTTATTTTAGTCACCACCTGTGCGAGGAAATAACATTCTGTGGATGGATTATTCCTCAAACACAGATGTTTCCTCGTCTTTATGCTGCAGTCAAACCGTCAGAAAGAGACTTTGTCTGAATTAACTTCAGATGGTTTCTGTGCCGTGAGCAGCAAACAGGAATGTTTCACACGTTTAGGTTTATGAGGCTTATTTACATATTTTCCAAAAATACAAAAATAAACTTACAAAACAACATTTTTTTCCCCCAAACTCTGCTAACTTAGAAAATGATCTTTTCCTCTGAAGACTTGAACACAAACTTCATCAGTGGATTAATACTTCATGAACACAGACTCACAGAGTTTTCAGAGGTTAATTTATTATATTTTTATCTCTTGGTGACCTTCAGATCAGATCAGATCACTTTGGTTTAATTTAATGAATGATGCTGATGAGTTTGGAGTGAAAATCTCAAACATGACTGATTTATGAAGCTTTTAAAAAGGAGCATTTTATTCTCTACGACAAGCAGCTCATTCACATCCTCAGAGTTTATTTTTAAAGCTTTCAGAATTTTAGTTTCTCACAGAAATAAAACAGAACGATGCTCTGATGAATTAAATAAATAATTCATTCACTGTTTGTTCAAATTATTGACAGACGGCTGAACAAAAACTGAAGACTCCTCAGAGTCCAGGGAGATAATCAGAAATAAAAATCTTTGAACATGTTTTTATTCTTTTTTGTCTTTATTTATTAAAATGACAAAGATTTATTTATTCTTACCTGAAACCACCAGTTTAGTCCCAGAGCCAAAGATCAAGAAGTCAGGCCAGCCCCGCCACACAGTGAAACAGAGCGTGACAAAAACTCTGCAGCTGAGAGGGTCCTCTTCATGGACCAGGACCAGGCTCCATGAGGTCCTCAGAGGGTTCAGACTGAAGGACTAACAGGAACAAACTGCTGAGGCTTTTCCTTGTGGATCAGCTCCTTCTTCATCACCATGGAGCAGAAACACCAGATCAGCTGTGAACCACCTTCAGACCAGAACCACCACCAGACCTGCAGGGACACACAGAACCTTAATTAAATTATGTATAATAAAAATAAAATAATAACAATAATAACAATAATAATAATCTAAAACAACAACAACAAGAACACTAATAATAATAGTAATAATAATAAGGGTAATAATAAAAATAATAATAGTAATAATAATAATAATAATTATTATTATTATTATTATTATTATTATTATTATTATTATTATTATCATGCCATCTTTTTTATTATTATTATTATTAACATTATCATTACTATTATTATTTTATTATCGTTGTTTTTATTACTACTATTTTATCTTTATCATTACTTTTTGATGATTATTATTTCAATAATAACAATAATACAAGAACAACAATAACAGTGAAACTAAAAATAATAATCACAACCACCCTTGAAGCCATTTTCTTATAGCAATGGGGGGTTTGTGTGTCCCAGTGACCCCAGGAGCTATATTGGCTTCATTCCCCTGGTCTGGTCACCCAAGGTAAACAGGTCTGGGGGAGGGTCCAGACAAAGTGTGACTTGTGTGTCCACTTTGGAAGGGGACAACAATGGACCAAGTTTTCCCTTGCCCAGATGTTGGCCACTGGGCCTCCTCCTAGACCCAGTTCTGGAGGTTGAGCCAACAGGTAGGTGCCTGGTGGCCCATGGAGCCTTGGCAAAGCCTTTGAAAGTGACATTTGACAGCCTTCAATGGACCCACCATCCATGGGATGGGTCATAAAGGTCGGGGGTGTGGTCTGAGCTGGGCGCAACCAGAGGCAGAGGCCTTGGCGGTCTGATCCCCGGCTGCAGCGTCTAGCTCTATGGACATGGAACATCACCTCTCTGATGGAGAAGGAGCCTGAGCTGGTACACTAGGTTGAGCGGTTTCAGCTAGATCTAGTCGGACAAACCACAATGCATAGCTTGGGCTCTGGATCTGGTCCTCTTGAGAGGAGCTGGACTCCCTTCCACTCTGGAGTTGCCGATGGGGAGAGGCGTCTGGTCGTGGTGGCAGTACTTGTTGCTCTTGGGCTCTAGGCCTGTAC
Source organism: Scarus forsteni (assembly GCA_036419115.1). Lineage (NCBI taxonomy): Eukaryota > Metazoa > Chordata > Actinopteri > Labriformes > Labridae > Scarus > Scarus forsteni. The sequence goes on from JAZDUH010000186.1 coordinate 641,775, forward strand.
GTTGGGGTTTACCTCGGTTGACAAGAGGGTCCTCCCTCTGCCTTCAGGTGGTGGGACGGAACCTGACTGTTGTTTGTGCTTATGCACCAAACAACAGTTCAGAGTATCCACCCTTTTTAGATGATACAACTACCACTTTGTAGTGGTATCATCGCACTTGCGGCCACATGTTTTGGTGAAGAGAGGGGCGGAGCTGTCAACTGATCACCACCTGGTGGTGAGTTGGCTCTGATGGTGGGGGAGGATGCCGGTCAGACCTGATTGACCCAAGCGTGTTATGCAGGCCTGCTGGGAACGTCTGGCAGAGTCTCCCGTCAGAAGGAGTTTCAACTCCCACCTCCGGGCGAAGTTCGACCATGTGGTGGGGGAGGCAGGGGACATTGTGTCCGAGTGGGCCTTGTTCTGGACCTATTGTTGAGGCGACTGATCAGAGCTGTGGCTGTGAGGTAGTCGGTGCCTGTCATCATGGCAACATTCAAACCTGCTGGCGTACACCAGAGGTGAGGGATACCGTCAAGCTGAAGAAGGAGTCCTATCGGGCCGTGTTGGCCAGTGAGACTCTGGATGCAGCTGACAGGTACCAGCTGGCCAAGCGGAATACAGCTTCAGTGGTCACCAAAGCAAAAACCCAGGCATGGTAGGAATTTGGAGAGGCCAAGGAGAAGTTCTTGGCACAGCCTTGGCTGAGAATCAGCACCTTCAAATCTGAGTCCATGGTCCTTGCCCAGAGAGGGTGAAGAGCCCCCTCCCTGATCGGGGACGAGATTCTACCACAAGTGGAGGAGTTCAAGTACCTTGAGGTCTTGTTCAGGAGTGAAGGAAGGATGGACTGGGAGATTGACAGGCGGACAGGCGTGGCCTCGGCAGTGATGCGAGCACTGTACTGGTCTGTTGTGGTGAAAAAGTAGCTGAGCTGCAAGACAACACTTTAGATCTAACAGTCGATCTTCCTTCCATCCTCACATACAAGATCATTGGTCAAAGCATGGCTGGGCTCTCTCTTAAGCCCCAGTCACACATTCCCGTTTCTCATGGCGATTGTGCACGATTGTCATAATCCTGATAAAGCGTGCTTTGGTCGTGGTGCATGCGCTACTTGGTCTGGATCATCGTTGTATAGTCATGGATGAACGAAGGGGAACGTGGAAGCTCCACGACAGTTTTGAACTGTTCAAAACTGTCGTGGAGAATCGGCGCTCTCAGTGGAGCGGGATGGAAGCCTAATGCAGACCTAATGCGAGCGGTATTAGCGGGGCATGTACGGAGCTCAGTCGGGCTGAACGTGGCCCAATCGTGGCTCAATCCTGAAAGCTTTATGAGGACGACTGACAAGGATGTATCCGTATGAGCCCCGACTGTGTCCCGTTCAAGACGGCGCAAGCGGCGGGGCTCAGTCGGGGCTTACGTCACGCGAACTGAGCTCGAGCGGAGCTGACGTCCTGTCAGCGGGATGGAATCCTCCTCATATCGCTGCATTAACCTAACTGGAGCGGGACAAACACCCCTGTACCGCTGAAGCACCGCCACTGACGGTGTATTTACGGGGTGTGTCCAGGGGTGAGACAGTAATTTCATCCCGTATCATAACGATCACACCAGCCTCCTCAATCTTGCACAGTCGCAGTGAGAAACGGGAATGTGTGACTTAGGCATTAGAGACAGGGTGAGAAGTTCGGTCATTCGAGAGGAGCTCGGAGTAGAGTCACTGCTCCTACATGTTGAGAGGAGCAAGATGAGGTGGCCCTGCATCTGGTCAGGATGCTTCTTGGACGCCTCCCTGGATAAGCAGGAGAAGATGGATGGACAATAATGAATATAATCATTATTACTATTATCATTGTTGTTGTTGTTATTGTTCTTTTTTTTAATATTATTATTAACAGAGGCCCGTGACTCCCTAAGTGTTTGTGTCTGTCAGAGATGGAGGTGAAGATCTTCAGTCTGTGGTTCTCTGCTCTCTTCCTGTTTCAGACTCTGAGTGACATCTGCTCCTCTGCTGGTTTTTGTTCAGCCTCATCACTTCATTCATCAACGTGGGAAAAAGAATACACCCAACAGGAGCAGAAATATGAGGCTGAATGAGAGACATTGACTCTCTGGATCTGCAAGTCACAGCCGTTCTGTGTGTTCACAGCTGAGAAATCATCTTCTTGTGTATGATTGTAGCCCTTACGTACTTCTCCATCACTCCTGTCTATACGAAGAATCCTTCTGAATGTCTCTGAGTCTTTCTTCTGGTACCAGAGCACCCAGTTATCAAAACACCTGTCAGTGTCTCCACAGGTGAAGGAGACTTTCTCTCCGACTCTCCTGGTCAGTGTCAGGTCCTCCTGAGTCAGCTGTGTTGCCGTGGAAACCAGGGCTGCAGACAGAGAGGCAGACAGTTTAATGTCAGTGTTGAGGTGTTTGGTAAAGGTAAAGCTGTGTGGCTCCTGATTGGCTGTAAAGTCTCACCTGAACACAGACAGCACAGGGCAGCAGCTGGAAGGAGAAGCATGATGTTCTGTGGTGTTTCCTCTGAGGAGAAGTGAGGCTCTGACGCTGCAGAGGACAAACCAGGAGCAGCTGAGAGAGCAGAGCAGGAAGACGTGGCTTTGAGCAGAGCCTCACATCTCCCATCAGCCCCTGCTGCACACACAGAGTGACAGAGGGCTGATGTTGTTTCAGTCCAACACGTCTGAACGTCTTCAGCAGCTCTGAGCCTCACAGTCTGAAGCTGCTGAGCCTAAACCAGGGACGGACAGCTCTGGACAACGTCCCGCAGAGAGACGCTGTCCTGCACAGTCTGTCAACAACAACTAGAAGGTTCTGGAAGAATGTTTGTGCATCACATTGATCACCATGTCAGAGAGGGAGGTCTCCCCCTTCACACTCAGTCAGCTGCTGCTTCACTGCAAACTCAAAGTCCATCAAGATTTCAACAATAGAAACACTTTTTTCAGACACAGACTCACCACCCACTGGAATGGACCATGGCCTGTTTTTGGGCCACGACCCACCAGTTGAGAATCATTGCTTTAAGACACTAGAGGTCAGATCAGTCCTGATGACAGATCAGCTGCAAGGATTTAATTTTTTATTCTTCTCAAACTTTAAACAGAAGGACTGAGGATACTTTCAAAAAAGTTATAAATCATGTTCTTTTTTTCAGTTATATTTTCAGGGAGGTCTGCATCTGTCCACCTAATCATACATCAACAGTATGAAGAGTAATTTAGTGGGACTTTATATAGAGTATTAAGAGTCAATAAAAGGAAAGCCAAATCTGAACTATGTGTGTTATTGCTGTTTAATCAGACTATAAGAAGTAACCAAATTTGAATTAAAAAATACAAACTTGCTATGTAATACTGTGATATGTTAAAAATGTGCTAAGATAATATTCTTTTGAACTTCAATCAATCAAACTTAATTTTTATAGCATTTTTCATACAAAAAATGTAGCACAAAGTGCTTTACAAACAGACAAATGAATTAAAATGAAGGATTTCTGGACCAAACCCACCTACCCAGCCGTAAAACCCACCATTTGCAAAAACTGTGAATCCTATCGTCATACCAAATAAATTCCTAAAGAGAGGAGAACAGCAGCTGCGTTTTGAAGTTTTAATGATGAAGCAATAATGGTTCGAAAAACTGGATTTTTTTGGTATGTTTGAGGAGTGTTTTAGGCCCTACTCACACGAGGACGGCACCGTATTGTCTTGGCGTTGGCATCAAAACATGTATCACTGTTTACACATCGTATTGTAGATAGGCTTGTGTATTTACTTGAGAACGCAAAATCCATGCCGGGACGTACCTGTGGGTTTCCACGCATGCTCCCAACCCATATTGCATGCTGGGTAATGTAGTTCTTGGGTTACGACACTCGTAACATCACAGTTCTGCTCCGAGGTGGATTCCACGTCAACAAGTGCTCATTCGTACGTAACATGCTGCGTCTCTGCTTGAGCACTTGTTGCTGTTGTTGCTGTAGCTGGTGTCGTTGGTGTTCTGTGAGCAAATGTTGGTATAAAAGTCGTAACAATATTTATAGCTGCTGCCACCATAGTTGTTGTTGGTGTGTGTGTGACAGTGTGAGTTGGGGGGCGGGGAGGAGGAGGTGTGCTATGAGGTCACCGTCTTTTCCTGACTTATATGTTTATACCAACTACGGCATGAAGACGAATACGCAGATATCCACTTGCAAACCCGTTTTCAAAATGGATGTGGAGTCATGGACAAATACGCGTCTCGTGTCAATATCACCAGATCGATAGTTTATTTTACCGGAGTCTTACAAATTCGTACTCATGTAAAGCCCACCTTAGTCCTCTGTGGGTTGATTAGCTGATCACCAGCACCTGGCCTTGAGAAATTAAGGGCTCTGTTGTCATGGTAACAGGAGCAGGTGCGGCCAGAAGCACTCACTTCAACTCAGTTTTCTTTTGGCGATTGATGCTTTTTAAAAGTGTCAAACAACTCCTTGATTCTTTGAGGCCGTTCAAGCTAAGTCAACAAAAAAAACACACTGAGTGTCTGTCAAGTATTGGGATTGGAATATACAATTTTTATGAAGATAGTGTGAGAAACGACAGAGTTATTGTGATTTACAAACAGCCTGTCCAGCATGAGGACTTCATGTCAGATTTAAATGGACGTCTATGGGAGAGATTGATGGACTTTGGTGGAAACAGCTGGTTCTCATTTAATTTCAAAATGAGTTAGGGCTTCACATTTGTTTTACATGAGGCCCAAGAGTCCATGACCTGTTTTTCTGAAAAAAATATTCAAGTACAATGTACCATTTTGCCGTTATTGCAATTTGTTCTGGGATTTTTTTGAGTGGAGACTGACTGCTCCTCTTGCCGCTCTCACTCTAGATGATGTCAGAGGATTATGTCACCAACTCCGACAGACTGAATTTCTCTGGATTTTTGATTGACACAGTGGTTTTTGGAAGCTTGTCGACCGAAAACCCATACTGCTGCGTCTTCAAGTTTATATGAACTCCTTAGGAGCAAGAACAGCAAAGCACTCGTGCTTAGAAAAACAGTGTTCTTTTTGGTGTGTTCAGGGAGTCTCCCCCTTTCATTTTCAATGAGACTTTTTTCGCCGTTCTTCACGAATAACTCTGCCATATTTTCACAAAATTCTTATTAAAGCCATTGCACATCGATCAGAACCGAGCCGCACGTTTTGATATATAATTTGTGTGGGCTTTCTCAAAGCCCTAGGACTAGTAGCAAATCAAAAAACTGTCTGTAAGATGAGAACATATGTGTTCTCCCTCGCATTTATTTGGGGCTCAGGCTTTGCAAGCCACTTTCCCCATAGCAAAGCTATTTTGCGAAAATATGGCCAAGTTATTTGCGAAAAACTGCAAAAAAAGCCCCATTGAAAATGAATGGGGAGACTCTCCGAACACACCAAGAAAACTTTTTTTCTAAGCACTACTGCTTTGCCATCCTTGCATCTGCAGAGTTCATTCAAACTTCAAAACGCTGCCGTATGTCTACTTTCTTCAGGACTGAAATTCGGTTTTCAGTCAGCAAGCCTCCAAAACCGCTGTGTCGATCAAAAATCCCCAGAAATTCAGTCTGTAAGAGTGGGCGACATCATATGCTGATAAGATCTAGAGGGAGAGAGCAGTCCGTCTCCACTTGAAAAAATCTCAAAACAAATTGCAATACCAGCAGAACAGTTCATTGAATCTGAATAATTTTTTCAGAAAAATAAAAAATAGACTCTTGGGCCTCATATAAAACAAAACATGAAGCCCTAACTCATTTTATTATTAAATGAGAGCAAGCTGTTTCCACCAAAGTTCATCAATCTCTCCCATAGACGTCCATTCAAAGCTGACATGAAGTCCTCATGCTGGACAGGCTGTTTGTAAATCACAATAACTCTGTCGTTTCTCACACTATCTTCATAAAAAATTGCATATTCACGATCCCAAGACTAGCCCAACGCTCACGGTGTGCTTAAAATTTACGTAGCTTTTATGGTTTGTGAAATATAAGTCGATGTTCAACACCATCGAAGAAAACAAGGAAAAGCTTTACAAAAAGTCAGTAAATTAAAGCACCTGTGTGATTGATGGTAATCTCTCTCTCCCTTTGAAGTTTGATACATATTATCTGGGATTGATCTCTGTGTGTGAATTAAAGACATGGAAGCCTCAACAACACGCCCACTTATAAAGTGCTTGGTGACATCAGTTTTTTATGAAGGGGAAACCCCAACAGGTACATCAAAAACACAGCTCAAGGTCAGGTGCCAGGTGATGATCATCAGCTAATCAGGCCACACATGACTTGAACACATGAATGAAGTCTCCTAGCATCTTAAAAACTATTCCAGCATGTCATCCAGCTGAAATGCTGCTTGAGGCTGGCCTGTATTAAAAAGATTAAGCCCGGCAGCTGCCCGAGCCCCAATCATGATTCCCGTGGAAATTGTCTAGTTGTTTTCTTCTTCGTCTTCTGCTTATTCTTTTTATAATTATTATTATAATTATTATTATAATAATTATTATTATTATTATTATTATTATTATTATTATTATTATTATTATTATTATTGTTGTTATTATTATTATGAGAGTCCCATTACTCCCTGAATGTGTGTGTCTGTCAGAGATGGAGGTGAAGATCTTCAGTCTGTGGTTCTCTGCTCTCTTCCTGTTTCAGACTCTGAGTGACATCTGCTCCTCTGCTGGTTTTTGTTCAGCCTCATCACTTCATTCAGCACTGTGGAGAGGTAACAGGAGCAAAAATATGAGGCTGAATGAGAGACACTGACTCTCTGGATCTGCAGCTCACAGCCGTTCAATGTGTTCACAGCTGAGAAATCAGCAACCTGAGGATGATTGTAGCTCATGTATACATATTCATCACTTCTTCTGATATCAAGAATCGCTGTAAATGTCTCTGAGTCTGTCTTCTGGTACCAGAACACATAGTCACCACATCGGCCAGTGTCTCCACAGGTGAAGGAGACGTTGTCTCCGACTCTCCTGGTCAGTGTCAGGTCCTCCTGAGTCAGCTGTGTTGCCGTGGAAACCAGAGCTGCAGACAGAGAGGCAGACAGTTTAATGTCAGTGTTGAGGTGTTTGGTAAAGGTAAAGCTGTGTGGCTCCTGATTGGCTGTAAAGTCTCACCTGAACACAGACAGCACAGGGCAGCAGCTGGAAGGAGAAGCATGATGTTCTGTGGTGTTTCCTCTGAGGAGAAGTGAGGCTCTGACGCTGCAGAGGACAAACCAGGAGCAGCTGAGAGAGCAGAGCAGGAAGACGTGGCTTTGAGCAGAGCCTCACATCTCCCATCAGCCCCTGCTGCACACACAGAGAGTGACAGAGGGCTGATGTTGTTTCAGTCCAACACGTCTGAACGTCTTCAGCAACTCTGAGCCTCACAGTCTGAAGCTGCTGAGCCTAAACCAGGGACGGACAGCTCTGGACAACGTCCCCCAGAGAGACGCTGTCCTGCAGAGTCTGTCAACAACAACTAGAAGGTTCTGGAAGAATGTTTGTGCATCACATTGATCACCATGTCAGAGAGGGAGGTCTCCCCCTTCACACTCAGTCAGCTGCTGCTTCACTGCAAACTCAAAGTCCATCAAGATTTCAACAATAGAAACACTTTTTTCAGACACAGACTCACCACCCACTGGAAAATGGACCACGACCTATTTTTGGGTCACGACCCACCATTTGAGAATCATTGTTTTGAGAGACACTGAGAGGTCAGATCAGCCCTGACCTGATGACAGATCAGCTGCAAGGATTTGATGTTTTATTCCTCTCAAACTTTAAACAGAAAGACAGGATACTTTCAAACAAGTTAAAAATCATGTTAATTTTTTTCAGTGTTATATTTTGAGAGAGTTCTGCATCCGTCCACTTCATCATTTATCAACGGGATGAACAGTAATTTAGTGGGACTTTTTAAAGATCCACAAACACATCTTTGACAAACATTTATTAAGATTAAATAAACGGAAAAGCAAAATCTGAAGTATATGTGTTATTGCTGTTTAATCAGACTATTCATTTGAGAATTGCACCAAAATTTAAATTAAACAATTACTAACTTGCAATGTAATATTGTGATATGTTAAAAATGTGCAAAGATAATATTTTATCAAACTTCAATCAATCAAACTTAATTTATACAGCACATTTCATACAAAAAATACAAACAGACAGATGAATTAAAATGAAGGATTTATGACCCAAAACCACTCCACCCCACCCCTGAACCCACCAACACCGCAATCCACACACAGTGTTGATAAAAAGCATCATTAAAAAAAAGACGATAATAAAGCACACCCTGTGCGTCCTGAGGAGACAGCATCTTAAAGGTTTAAAAATGAGAAAACACTGGAGGTTAGGTTAAAGTGTGAAATTAAATATATAACAAAATAAAATAAAATAATGTACCGTACCATCTTGTCCTGCTTATCCGTGGTCGGGTCGCGGGGGCAGCAGTCTAATCAGGGAAGCCCAGACTTCCCTCTCTATGGCCACCTCATCCAGCTCTTCCCGGGGGATCCCGAGGCGTTCACAGGCCAACCGAAAGACATAGTCTCTCTAGCGTGTCCCGGGTCTTCTCCGGTGCCGCCTACAGGAGGGACGGACACCTTAATCACAGGCACCTTAGTTTTTAGTTTTTAAAAATTTTACTGTTTTAATACAAAGTTGTTGTATTTTTTATTGATTTTATTGTCATATTTATTTATTTCTACTTATTTGTGTACAGCACTTTGATCAACCGCTGTCTTCTTGAAGGTGCTCTATAAATAAACTTGACTTGACTTGACGTGCCCTGAACACCTCACCAAGGAGGCGTCCAGGAGGCATCCTGACCAGATGCCTGAGCCACCTCATCTGGCTCCTCTCAACGCGTAGGAGCAACGGCTCTACTCCGAGACCCTCCCGAAAGACTGAACTTCTCACCCTATCTCTAAGGGAGAGCCCAGCCACCCTGCGAAGGAAGCCCACTTCGGCCGCTTGTACTCGCGATCTCATTTTCTCGGTCAGGACTCACAGCTCGTGACCGTATATGAGGATAGGGGTGAAGATCGACCGGTAAATTGAGAGCTTCACCTCTTGGCTCAGCTCTCTTTTTACCACGACAGACCGGTGCAGAGCCCGCATCACTGCTGACGCTGCACTGATCCACCTATCGATCTCCCGATCCACCCTTCCTCCGCTCGTGCACAAGACCCCAAGATACTTGAACTCCTCCACTTGAGGCAGGATCTCATCCCCGACCCGGAGAGAGCACTCCACCCTCTCCCGGGCGAGGACCATGGACTCGGATTTGGAGGTGCTGATTCTCATCCCAGCCGCTTCACACTCAGCTGCGAACCGATCCAGTGAAAGCTGGAGGTCACAGTTCGATGAAGCCAACAAGACCACATCATCTGCAAAAAGCAGAGACCCGATCCTGAGGTCACCAAACCAGAACCCCTCAACGCCCTGAATACACGTAGAAATTCTGTCCATAAAAGTAATGAACAGAATCGGTGACAAAGGGCAGCCCTGGCGGAGTCCAACCCTCACCTGAAACGACTCAGATGTACTGCCGGCAATGCGGACCAGACTCTGACACCGGTCATACAGCGAACGGACAGCCCGTATCAGGGGGTCTGCTACCCCATACTCCCGGAGCACCCCCCACAGGACCCCACGAGGGACACGGTCAAATGCCTTCTCCAGGTCCACAAAGCACATGTGGACTGGTTGGGCAAACTCCCATGCACCCTCGAGCCCCCCATGGAGGGTATAGAGCTGGTCCACAGTTCCACAACCAGGACAAAAACTGCATTGCTCCTCCTGGATCCAAGGTTCGACAATCCGACGGGACCTCCTCTCTGGTACCCCCAAATAGACCTTTCCAGGGAGGCTGTAGAGTGTGATCCCCCTGTAGATGGAGCGCACCCTCCGGTCCACCTTCTTGAAAAGAGGAACCACCACCCCGGTCTGCCAATCCAGTGGCACTGTTCCCGATGTCCACGCGATGTTGCAAAGACGTGTCAACCATGACAGCCCTACAACACCCAGGGCCTTGAGGAACTATGGGCGGATCTCATCCACCCCTGGAGACCTGCCACAGAGGAGCTTCTTTTCCACCTAGGCAACTTCAGCCCCAGAGATAGAGGAGCCCACCACAGAGTCCCCCAGGTCTGCTTCCGCACTGGAAGACCTGCTGGTGGGATTGAGGAGGTCTTCGAAGTATTCTTTCCACCGATCCATACCATCCCCACCATAGACAGTGTTGACAGCACACTGCTTCCCCCTCCTGAGCCGCTGGATGGTGGTCCAGAATCTCTTCGAAGCCGTTCGAAAGTCGTTCTCCATGGCCTCTCCGAATTCCTCCCATGCCCGGGTTTTTGCTTTAGCGATCACCGAAGCCTCATTCCGCTTGGCCAGCCGGTACCTGTCAGCTGCCTCCGGAGCCCCACTGGCCAAGAAGGCCCAATGGGACTTCTTCTTCAGCTTGACGGCATCCCTCACCCCTGGTGTCCACCAGCGGGTCCTGGTGTTGCCGGCACGACAGGCATCAACCACCTTACAGCCACAGCTCTGATCAGCCGCCTCAACAATAGAGGCCCAGAACAAGGCCCACTCAGACTCAATGGCCCCCGCCACATGGTCGAAACTTCGCCCGGAGGTGGGAGCTGAAACTCTTTCTGATGGGAGACTCTGCCAGACGTTCCCAGCAGACCCTCACAACATGTTTGGGTCTACCGGGTCTGACCGGATCCTCCCCCACCATTGGAGCCAACTCACCACCAGGTGGTGATCAGTTGACAGCTCCGCCCCTCTCTTCACCCGAGTGTCCAAAACATGCGGCCGCAAGTCCGATGACACGACTACAAAGTCGATCATCGAACTGCGGCCTAGGGTGTCCTGGTGCCAGGTGCGCATATGAACACCCTTATGTTTGAACATTGTGTTCGTAATGGACAATCTGTGATGAGCACAGAAGTCTAGTAACAGAACACCACTCGGGTTCAGATCGGGGGGCCGTTCCTCCCAATCACGCCCCTCCAAGTCTGACTGTCATTGCCGATGTGAGTGTTGAAGTCCCCCAGTAGAATGAGGGAGTCCCCAGAAGGGGCACTCTCCGGCACCCCCTCCAGCACATCAAAGAAGGGTGGAAACTCTGAACTGCTGTTTGGTGCATAGGCACAAACAACAGTCAGGTTCTGTCCCCCCACCTGAAGGCGGAGGGAGGCTACCCTCTCGTTTACCGGGGTAAACCCCAACGTACAGGCACTGAGCCTAGGGGAGACGAGCACTGCCACCCCCGCCCGACGCCTCTCACCATCCGCAACTTCAGAGTGGAAGAGACTGGTTTCAGAGCCCAAGCTATGCTTCGAGGTAAGTCTGACTATATCAAGTCGGAACTGCTCCACCTTGTGCACCAGCTCTGGCTCCTTTCCCGATAGAAAGGTGACATTCCACGTCCCTAGAGCCAGACACTGCAGCTGCGGATCGGACCGCCAGGGTCCCTGCCTTCAGCAGCCGCTTAACTCACATTGCACCCGACCACTACGGCCCCTCTCACGGGTGGTGGGTCCAGGAGAGAGGGGTCCCACATCTCTCCTTCTGGCTGGGCCCAGTCGGGCCCCGTGGGTGTATTCCTGGCCACAGGCGCCCGCCTGCGAGCCCCACCCTGTTGCCTGGCTCCAGGGGAGGCTGGTGACCCTCGTCCGGGCAGGGGAAACATCGGTCCAATGCTCGTACTCATCATAGTGGTCCTTGAGCCACTCTTTGTCTGGCCCCTCTCACGGGACCTGTTTGCCTTGGGTGACCGTACCAGGAGCATAAACCCCCCGACAACATAGCTCCTGGAGTCATTGGGGCACGCAAAACCTCCCACCACAATAAAGTGGTGACTCAGGGGAGGGAATAAAATCATTTCAATAAAAATAATAGTAATAATAATCAAAAAACCAAGTAATAAAATGAAATGAAGTAAAAAAAAAATAGAAATTGTAGAAAGTAGAACAAGGAAAGATAGGAAAGATTTTTTTTTAAAAAGATTGGATAATTAATACTGAAAGTGGGCTGAAATTTGAATAAATTCCAACTTAAGACAAGATTTTGTGAATTCAACACCTGGTAGTTGGACATGGTGCAACCTAAAGGCTATAAAATGAATCCAAATATCTGTCAATAATAGTGGACACCACGCATGAAAGGGTTAAATAGGCTAATTAAACATGGTTCCTGTCTGCAGTGACTCACAGCAGCTGATTTTCCATGTAAAGGAGGGACAGCGCCCCCATGGGGTGGCCGTGCAGAAGTGCAGCCCTGCTGATGCTGCTGTTGGTCTCCATGCAGATCATCACAGTGTGGAGACCAGCAGGTCCAGATCCTGGAGCACAAACTCTGAGTGTGTCACAAGCTTCTGTGGATCTTTCCTCAAACTTTAGACTCTTTAATTACTGCACCAAATCCACTCCTCTGCCTCTCAGTCCATTCTGGACAAGACTCTGACACTATTACAAGTTTACTAAAACATGTCACTCTAGGTCTCATCAAAGTTTTATTGTGTATATAACTATATACTAAGATTTTCTAAAATGTTAGATTGAATCTACATTTACAGAGTGAGACTGAGAGAATACTGTTTTTGATAAGCATATTAACATCAGTTTATTTGCAAAAGCTCAATACACAATAAAAAATGGATGTCAACAATATTTGATTGCTACTTTATGTGTCTGAAATTACATATCAGGGCTTAAAAAGTGTTTGGGACACTGCAATAAGTCAAATTCAAGGAAGTTCATTCATATAATGTAATTTCTAAAAATCTCCAGATTTGTGCCAAGACTGCCCGACAATTTGAGCTACACATCTTATTTCAGGATTTTAAAACAAATATAAAACATGGATTGCTTGTCATGAGTTTAATATCTGCCAATGTGGCAAGACAAATTGTGCTTCTACATAGTTTCTATGCCTGATTTTAAGACCTTCAGCGGCCCAAATGAGTTTCCTTCTCAGGGTGGCCGGGCTCTCCCTTAGAGACAGGGTGAGACATTTGGTCATCCAGGAGGAGCTCGGAGTAGAGTCACTGTTGAGAGGAGCCAGATGAGGTGGCTCAGCATCTGGTCAGGGTGCTTCCTTGACGCCCTTCTGGTGAGGTGTTCAGGACACGTCTCATCAGTAGGACACCTCGAGGAAGACCCAGGACACACTGGAGAGACTATGTCTCTCAGCTGGCCTGTGAATACCTCAGGATCCGCTGGGGAGAGCTAGAAGTGGTAGCCTGGGAGAGGGACGTCTCTGAGACCAGACTACAGATAAACAGGAGAAGATGGATGGACTATAATGAAAATAATCATTATTATTATTATTATTAACAGAGTCTTGTGACTCCCTGAGTGTTTGTGTCTGTCAGAGATGGAGGTGAAGATCTTCAGTCTGTGGTTCTCTGCTCTCTTCCTGTTTCAGACTCTGAGTGACATCTGCTCCTCTGCTGGTTTTTGTTCAGCCTCATCACTTCATTCATCAACGTGGAGCCTTCATCCTCCACCCAACAGGAGCAGAAATATGAGGCTGAATGAGAGACATTGACTCTCTGGATCTGCAGCTCACAGCCGTTCACTGTGTTCACAGCTGAGAAATCATCAACCTGAGGATGATTGTAGCTCTTATCTAAACCTCCACTATTCCTGTTTATATCAAGAATCGCTCTGAATGTCTCTGAGTCTTTCTTCTGGTACCAGAACACATAGTCACCACACTGGCTAATGCCTCCACAGGTGAAGGAGACTTTGTCTCCGACTCTCCTGGTCAGTGTCAGGTCCTCCTGAGCCAGCTGTGTTGCCGTGGAAACCAGGGCTGCAGACAGAGAGGCAGACAGTTTAATGTCAGTGTTGAGGTGTTTGGTAAAGGTAAAGCTGTGTGGCTCCTGATTGGCTGTAAAGTCTCACCTGAACACAGACAGCACAGGGCAGCAGCTGGAAGGAGAAGCATGATGTTCTGTGGTGTTTCCTCTGAGGAGAAATGAGGCTCTGACGCTGCAGAGGACAAACCAGGAGCAGCTGAGAGAGCAGAGCAGGAAGACGTGGCTTTGAGCAGAGCCTCACATCTCCCATCAGCCCCTGCTGCACACTGAGTGACAGAGGGCTGATGTTGTTTCAGTCCAACACGTCTGACCGTCTTCAGCAGCTCTGAGCCTCACAGTCTGAAGCTGCTGAGCCTAAACCAGGGACGGACAGCTCTGGACAACGTCCCGCAGAGAGACGCTGTCCTGCAGAGTCTGTCAACAACAACTAGAAGGTTCTGGAAGAATGTTTGTGCGTCACATTGATCACCATGTCAGAGAGGGAGGTCTCCCCCTTCACACTCAGTCAGCTGCTGCTTCACTGCAAACTCAAAGTCCATCAAGATTTCAACAATAGAAAACACTTTTTTCAGACACAGACTCACCGCCCACTGGAAAATGGACCACGGCCTGTTTTTGGGTCACGACCCACCAGTTGAGAATCATTGCTTAAAGAGACTCTTAGAGGTCAGATCAGTCCTGACCTGATGACAGATCAGCTGCAAGGATTTGATTTTTTATTCAGCTAAAACTTTAAACAGAAAGACTAAAGATACTTTCAAACAAGTTAAAAATCACGTTAATTTTTTTCAGTGTTATATTTTGAGCGGTTTCTGCATCTGTCCACTTCATCATACATCAGCGGTGTGAATAGTAATTTAGTGGGACTTTATAAAGATCCACAAACACGTATTTCACAAAAAATTATTAATTAATTAAAAGGAAAAGCAAAATCTGAAGTATATGTGCTATTGCTGTATAAGCCTCATAAAAAAAGAGAAATAAACAAAGCATACCCAGTACACACTGAGGAGACACCATCTTAAAGGTTTAAAAATGAGAAAACACTGGAGGTTAGGTTATAGTGCAAAATTAAATAAATCACAAAATAAATTAATTTAAAAAATAGTAATAATAATAATTTAAAAAGTAGAAATTAAGTAAAATAAATAGAAAAGCTAGAAAATAAAAAATATTAGATAGAAAAGATTTAAAAAAATAAAATAAGATAAGAAAATAATAAAAATTAGAATGAATTCCAACTTCAGACAAGATTTTGTAAATTTAACACCTGGTTAAATGACATAGTGCAACCTAAAGGCTATAAAATTAATCCAAATATCTGTCATTTATGGTGAACACCATGCATGAAAGGGTTAAATAGACTAATAAATATGTCTGTCGTGGCTCACAGCAGCTGGTATTCCGTGTAAACAGGGAGAGCGCCCCTATGTGGTGGTCATGCAGAAGTACAGCCCTGCTGATGCTGCTGTTTGTCTCCATGAAGATCATCACAGTGTGGAGACCAGCAGGTCCAGATCCTGGAGCACAAACTGTGTGTCACAAGCTTCTATAGATCTCTCCTCAAACTTTAGACTCTTTTATTACTGCACCAAATCCACTCCTCCATCTCTCAGTCCATCCTTGACAAAACTCTGACACCATTACAAGTTTGCTAAAACATGTCACCCTAGGTTAAATCATTTTTTATTGTGCTTATACTATTTGAATGGAGTAATGCTAGATTAAATGTACATATACAGAGTGAGTCTGAGAGAATACTGTTTATGATAAGCATATTAACATCTGTTTATTTGCAAAAGCTGAAAACACATTTAAAAATGTATTTCAACAATATTTGATTGTTAGCTTATGTGTCTGAAATTACATTCCAGGGCTGAACAGAATTGACTGGGACACTGCAATAAGTCAAATCCAACGAAGTTCATTCATTCATTTAATGTCAGCTCTAAAAATCTCCAGATTTGTTCCAAGACTGCCTGACAATTTGAGCTACACATCTTATTTCAGGATTTAAAAACAAATATAAAACATGGATTGCTTCTCATAAGTTTAATATCTGCCACTTTGGCAAGACAAATTGTGCTTCTACAAAATTTCTATGCCTGATTTTAAGACCTTCAGAGAATACAATTTTGCTAGTGTCATTGGCAAAAACTTTGTGATAATGACACAGTATTCGGGGCTTAATTTTTGTTTTTTATTCCTTGTAATAAAATGTCCATCTGGGTTTGTAAAATGAATATGAAATTTTAATTAGTATTGCAATTATTTTTTTTTATCTGAATTTGGACTAAATAAACTTGCTTAGATCTGAGGTTTTGCAGTGCAATTGCTTTTTTCCCCTAAAACATAATAACATGAATAAGATTAGATAAGATTAGATCAGATAGAACTTTATTAATCCCTTAGGAAGACTCCCTCAAGGAAGTTCAGACTCTAGCAGCATTTTATAGCAGAACAGGGGTAAAAAGCACAATAGTATAAATGTAAAAAGTATTTAAGGTATAAAGATTTGATTAGATTATATTAGATAGATTTTTATTAACTCTTTTAGGAAACACCCTCAGGTAAATTAGAATTCCAGTTGTCATTTGAGAAATAGATAAAAAGATAACTAAAAAGAATAGATTTCAACGAAGTTATAAGTATACAGTATGTATTAGATAAATGTAAATTAATAAACAATAATACAATAAATAAAGTGAAGAGTTTTATTAAAAGGCCTCTCTTCTTTAAAAAGGAGTGGGAAAACTCATTATGGTATATATCCCATTTCGGAGCCGAACGATCCGACTCTTTGTGTTTTGAGCCAAAGAATCTGACTCACCAAACAGTAGTGTAAGACTCATCTCCATAACAAAACGCCGCTTGGCCGCGTTGCATGCTGGTAAATGTAGCCATTATCATGCTCACATTGATGAGTTCTATAATTTAACTCATTATTTTGAAGAATTAAGCTTCCTTGTCATAGTTTAAAGATAACGTGAAAAGATATTTAAAGTGTAAATGTAGCTATTTTGCTCTTGTTTGTAAACGTTTGAACGAGACTACACGAAAAACTACAAGTGCCATGGTCTTACGTCATGACGTCGTTACGTGTAGCAACAGTCAGTTGCTGAAGAAAAAAGGAGCTAATTTCAAAATAGGATTAGAAAACAGTCAGTGTTATTAAATATCCAATTTCGGAAACGAACGATCCGACTCTGTGTGTTTTGAGCCAAAATGTCGAACTCACCAAACAGAACTGAAACGCTCATCTCCATAACAAAACGTCGCTTGACCGCGTTGCATGCTGGGAAATGTAGCCATTATCCTTTTCACATTAATGAGTTTGATATGTCTAAGCATTATTTTGAAGAATTGAAATCGCATTTTCGTTGTTTAAAGTTTATGTGAAACAAATATAAAGTGTAAATGTTGCTTTTTTGCTGTCTTTTCTAAACGTTTAAACAAGACTACACGGTTAAACTACAAGTACCATGTTCTTACGTCATGACGTCGTTACGTGTAGCAACGGTCAGTAGCTAAAGAAAAAAACAGCCGCTTCCGTGTTGTTCTTGTGTTATTCTGGTTAATAAGTGTCGTTATCGGAGCAGCAGCCCGTCTGACAGCCTGAGCCGTGAGTTTATCATGATTTTGTGAAGCTGACTCTCACTTTCAGCCTTTTTTCAGCCGAAATGTCGCTGCTGCAGAGCTCGAAGAAGAAAGACAAGCGTATTTTGTCTGGTACCTGCCCAGACCCGAAATGTCAGGCGAGGCTCTTCTTCCCAGCCTACGGCTCCATTAGCATCGAGTGCACGGAGTGTGGACAGAGACACGAGCAGAAGAGCCTGCTGAGCGTGGAGGAGGTCACGGACCCCGATGTGGTGCTTCATAACCTGCTCAGAAACGCCCTGCTGGGGGTCACCGGGGCCCCGAAGAAAGGCACGGAGCTGGTGAAGGTGATGGGGCTGTCCAACTACCACTGCAAGCTGCTGTCCCCCGTCCTCACCCGCTACGGCATGGACAAGCAGACCGGGAAAGCCAAGCTGCTGAGGGAGATGAACCAGGGGGAGATGTTTGACTGCTCCCTGCTGGGGGACAGAGCCTTCCTCATCGAGCCGGACCACGTCTCCACCATGGGCTACGGGAAGGACCGGTCAGGGAGCCTCATCTACCTGCACGACACCCTGGAGGAGGTGAAGAAGGCCAACAGCAACAGGGAGTGCCTCATCCCGGTGCATGTGGATGGAGACGGACACTGTCTGGTCCACGCCGTGTCCAGAGCTCTGGTGGGCAGAGAACTGTTCTGGCACGCCTTAAGAGAAAACCTGAAACAGAACTTCAAGCAGAACCTGGACCGCTACAAGGCGCTCTTCCAGGACTTCATTGATGCAGCGGAGTGGGAGGACATCATCAACGAGTGCGACCCCCTCTTCATCCCGCCTGAGGGTGTGCCACTCGGGCTGAGGAACATCCACATCTTCGGTTTGGCCAACGTCCTCCACCGGCCCATCATCCTGCTGGACTCCCTGAGCGGCATGCGAAGCTCCGGAGACTACTCCGCCACCTTCCTGCCCGGGTTGGTGTCCGAGGAGCAGTGCCGGGGGAAAGACGGGAAGCTCAACAAGCCCATCTGCATCGCCTGGAGCAGCTCCAGCAGGAACCACTACATCCCTCTGGTGGGGATCAAGAACAGCGTCCTGCCCAAGCTGCCCCCCCGCCTGCTGCCCAAGGCGTGGGGGATCCCGCAGGAGCTCATCAGGAAGTACATCAAGCTGGAGTCGGACGGGAGCTGTGTGATCGGCGGCGACCGCAGCCTGCAGGACAAGTATCTGATGCGGCTGGTCAACGCCATGGAGGAGGTGTTCATGGAGAAGCACAGCATCCACCCGTCGCTGGTGGCTGATGTGCATCAGTACGTTTACAGACGGACCGGCGTGATCGGCATCCAGCCCGAGGAGGTGACCGAGGCCGCCAAGAAGTCCGTGATGGAGAACCGCCTGCACCGCTGCCTGATCTGCGGAGCACTCTCAGAGCTCCACGTCCCCCCGGAGTGGCTGATTCCAGGCGGGAAGCTCTACAACCTCGCCAAGTCCACGCACGGCCAGCTGCGGCCCGACAAGAACTACAGCTTCCCCCTCAACAATGTGGTCTGCTCCTACGACCCCCAGCGGGACGTGCTCCTCCCGGACTACAAGCTGAGCTCCCTCAACACCTGCAACTGGTGTCACGGCACCTCGGTGCGCCACATCCGAGGAAACGGGTCAGTGGTCTACCTGGACGGGGACCGGACCAACACACGCTCGCAGGGGGGGAAGTGCGGCTGCGGCTTCAAGCACTACTGGGAGGGGAAGGAGTACGACAACCTCCCAGAGGCCTTCCCCATCACGCTGGAGTGGGGGCGGGTGGTGCGGGAGACGGTGTACTGGTTCCAGTACGAGGCCGACCCGACCCTGAACAGCAACGTGTATGACGTGGCGATGAAGCTGGTCACCAAACACTTCCCAGGGGAGTTCGGCAGCGAGATCCTGGTGCAGAAGGTCGTCAACACTATCCTGCACCACACTGCCAAGAAGAACCCGGATGAGTACAACCCCGTGTCCATCGACGGCGCTCACGCCCAGCGGCTCACCGACACCGTGGAGACCCCGCAGGTGACGGACCCTCAGCCCCCAACCAAGATCATCCTGACAGGCCAGAAAGCCAAAACACTCCACAAAGAGGAGCTGACCATGAGCCGGGCGGAGCGCAGCCTGCAGCAGAGCATCAGCGAGCAGGCGCTGGTGTCTCAGAAGAGACGGACGGACAAACTGAAGCAGGAACAGAAACCGCAGGGCCGCCCGGCGTCGCCCGGCGGGTCACCGGAAACCTCTTCCTCCTCTGCCCCAGCCACACCCACCAAGTCCTCGTCCCCGTCCTCCACCAAGGAGAAGAAGATCCGCGTGACCACGAGCGACGGCAGGCAGGCCATGCTGACCCTGCAGGCCCACACCACCTTCTCCGAGCTGCAGCGTGGCATCGCCAACGCGTTCGCCGTGCCGCCGGCGCAGCAGTGCATCCGCTATGGCTTCCCCCCCAAAGAGCTGCCCCCCCCAAAGGATGGCGAGGAGAACGAGCCGGTGGCGCTGCAGCACGGCGACAGGGTGACAGTGGAGATCCTGAGGGGCCCCGAGGAGCACAGGAGCCCCGCCGCCTCCATCCCGCGGGCCTCCAGCTCACACTCGGCGCTGCACTCGGTGAAGAGCGAGGACGCCGGCAGGATGAGCAGCCGGGAACTTCAGGACAGCATCGACCTGGAGATGTCCTCCCTCTGTCTCCTCGCAACGCTGATGGGTAAGAATGACATGTGCAGCACGTAGAGCCGGGTAAACATGTCTAAACTTTATTATGTGACCAATTTTAGAAAATAATTTAATGTATCAAAGTGTTCCTCAGTGAAATCAAATAATCAGAAAACTACCATTAAATCCAACAATAAAACTTAAAAAAAAACAAATAACATCACACAGGTAGTCGTAAAATAAAAGTCAAGTTTGGAGAGTACAAAAAAAAAAAAAAGAAGATTTAAGATGAGATTTAAAAAGAAAGTTCAGATGCTTCCACAATTATGTCAGAATATTCAAACAAGATAAGGAGTGAGACGATAATATTTAAAATTATGATTATATCAGTAAAAATGTAACAAAAGAAAAACTGATATTAAAAAAAAATTACCAAATAATAATCAGTAAAAAATGCTTCATGATAAAAACCTGTCTGACAGTGTGGCAACACAAGTAGAAGTCTATAAATATTTTAATTGTCTTTAATATTCCTGTAAATTTCAGCTATCAAAAAGTCTAAAAATAGTGATGTTCTCCAACATTATTGAGAAAACAACTCTGCAGTATTTTTTCTCCTGCGATATTCAGCGATCAGGGAAAAACTTCTGATCACCTACGTAATATTGAGTCGGTCGTGTTTACCAGGAGTTTTCAAAGTGAGGAAGAGGAGGAAGAAGACCCTTTATGAATCCCTCTACAGGCTGAAACACCCCCCAATTAAACTCTGCACAAAACAATGAATATTTAGTTTTTTAGAAATAATAATATGTGTTTAAAGGAACTAGAAAAGCCCTGAAAGCAAAAATCTCGCGAGGCATTTCTACATCCCTATCTGATGGCATTTCTTAAAATTAGCAAGTTACATGCATCTTTTTTCTTTGTCACTGCATTTAAAAAATAAAAAAGGTTAAAGCCTCAGGTAAATTCTAAGTTAATAATTTAATGTTTTTATTCCGTCTTGTTTTTTTGTATTTTCATTGCTCCAAAAGCAAGAACCTCCAGCGAGGGATTTCCCACCTTGTTAGACAAATTACTGTCAAAAATGTAGAAACTAGAGGTGGGAGAAAAAAAGAATTTACATAAGTATCAGGATTTTTTGTTTGATGATTTTTAAATACATTTTTTTGTTCAAAAATCATTTTTTTTCCAAATGTAAATGCTTCATTTTAGTCTGTGTTAATAATCCACTTTTAAATGCAGTCCAGGCTTTTGAAGAGAGAATATAAACAGCTGGTTAAAATATATTAATGAATAAATCCTAAAAACAGACTCACATGTGATGTGTATTTTTCCTGATATAGTCTGTAGGCATCATCATCGTTCATCTTTTTCACTGGTGTTAAAAAAGTTAACTGAAGATGGCAAAAATCAGCAATATTGTAGAATCACAATTTAAATCGAATCAACACCTAAAAAATGGAATAAGGAGAAAAGTGTAAAAAAAAAAAGTTGCTGGTGTTTCTGACTTAAGGTTGTGTAGTAGGTGCAAATAAAATTAAGTCTGATTCTGACGCTTCTGAACCCTGTCAGTGAACAGAATTGATTAGCAAAAAGATTAATGATATCGATTCTTTGATGGAGCTGTTAACGATTCTCAACTGGAATTGGTTTTCGATTCCCATCCCTATTTGTGACCACAGTGGACCATCTCCTGACGGAGACTTCAACAGCTCCATGTCTCAGAGCTCAGATCAGCTCACACTGGTTTCTTCACTGAACTCCACAGTCACCAGATCTCAGGCTAATAGAGCAGCTTTAGGATGTGGTGGAGCAGGAGATTCTCTGTGTGATGCTGACATGGAGCAACATCTCTGAGGATGTTTCAGCTCCTTGTTGGATTCAGAAGGTCCAGCCTGCTTAACCCTACGGCAAAATATCATCATGCACTCTTGGGGATACGTGCATAGATACAGATCCTACAGAATAGATGCTGCCTCAATGTTTTGACAGTTGTTGTCAACAGGGCTGAAAGATATATCCTTGTCTATATCAAGGTATTAAGATGTTAATATCAAAAAAGCAACAATGTAAACAATATAGATTTCCATGTTCAGCTCTGGAAGTCACAACAAATTTCATTTTTACTATTGCCCTTGAATGCACCGCTTGGTTTTCACCGAGCCGTAGTCATATTGTATCGATATCGAGATATCTGGTCTGAATTTTGAGATATATTTGCCCACATCGTTCAGCCCTGGTTGTCAGTACACTTCGGCTCATATTAACGATGGCAAAACTACATGATCAGCACGTTTCAAAGTTTCTGAAGTTGTAGAATTATTCAAAATTCATCCTTGTTTTTTTTTTCTTTTAAAGAAAAGCAAAACTTGTCAAGAAGTCTGTTAAACTGTAGTCTAGGTATTGGCATACATATCGTATCGCGGCCTCAGTATTAGAGGTGTGCTGATACATCGATTGTTAGATTAATCGCGATGCGACACGTAGTGATTCGATTATAATTCATAAATGTTCAAAAACTATGATTTTTCATAATGACTAGAAGCCAGGAGCACGTATGCCACTTGTGGAACTAAAGTATTAGTCCTACGTACCACCCGGACACCTGAAGTGACGTACCGGTGAATATGACGGCAGCTAGTTCTTTAGCCACAGTCACAGAACGTGAGATTCATTCTTCTGGATTAAAAGCTAGTGTTTGTAAACATTTCAATTTTTATGATGAAGAAAATGGAAAGGGCATTGACAAAACCTGCTCCATCTGTAAGGTGTGTAAAACATAAATTAAGTACAGTGGAAACACAACGAACATGCGCCAGCACCTTACGTGCTTCCAGCCCGGATTAGAGTGGGAGAGGAATCCGCAGGTTGTTGCTGCTAACTAGCGAACAATAGAAGGACTATCAAAACTTCCCCTTTTCCCTGAAAGGGCAAAACAAATCTCATCATCCATTACAACCTTTATCGCCAAGAACCTGCGTCCATATGCTGTCATCAACAACCAGGGCTTTTGTGCTCTGATGCGGACTTTGGAGTCTAGATACAAACTCCCCAAGCAAAGTATGGAGTTCATTACACAATAGCTAATTTTTTGACTTTTTTTTTATGTACTGCTTGTGTTTGCACTTAAGAGAGGTAACTGTTAATCTGTTGTCAATAGGGGCATCCTTTTGTTGTATTGGCTCTTTAACCCACAGCTACAGGAACAAAGTTTATGCCATGGTTCCTGATGGATCACTTAACATCAATAAAAGATACAATTTTTGGATTTGAATTTGTTTGATCACTTTGATTTATGTATACTGAGAAATAGCTAGATCCTCCAGAAAAACGCGATTATGCGGTCGCATGAATTCCCTCATTAATCACCAATCTGTCGCTGATTATGCGGGGGTCGAATATTTCCCAAAATGCCGCATATTTCTCCGCAGAACGGTGCATAATTCCAGCAATAATCACACATTTTTGCGGGAAAAAATGCGAAATATGCGGGTCATGCTTGATTGTACAGTTTCCATATAAAAATGAGAAGACTGTAAACGAAATAAATGCTTGTTTCTCAATTTTTGTTATTTAATTTTTTTCAGAAACTGATGCATTGTTTTGAGAGACAGGGAGAAGGGAAAAGAAATAGGATTGGATCTATATTTTGGTATCTCGTAATTTTTCATGCATCAGAAATACCCAGAGATTGCACTTTGTTTTATTTTGATATTGCATATCTGCACTTTCTTTTGTACATTAATATAGCAATATGGTATTGTTCAGTGGTTTCACTGAGCAGGGTTCCCTAAAGTGCAATAAGACTCTCATATTTAGAACAAGTATTGGCTCATTGAGAGCTTTTATATTTAATGTTGATGTTCATCAGTTAAGTTTTAACTGTGTCTGAAAACAGAGCAACAACCTCAACAGTGCAGTGCTCTACCTCAAGGTACAAAGAAGCAGAAAGAATGTTTTATTTTTGAGAAATGTGTGGGGGAATGTTTAAGCCATGCTTAAGTTGATAATAATGAAACATAACCAGCACTTACTGTGATGTGTCTTGTATCTAGTACAACAATTTATCTTAAAATTTCTCTTTTTCATTCAGTGGTAGCCTAATAACAGGATGTCAGAAGAGGAATCTTTTTTCCCAGTTCTTGCATATATTGCATATTTCGCATCTCTTTTACATATTTCACAACAATTCACATACTTTGCAAATTTCCACAATTTTCCTGCATAAAAAGCCCGCATATTTAGTCGCACAATCAAGGATTTTGGCCTGCGTTTTTCTGGAGGGTCTGAATAGCTATACAGTGTTTAAAAGTATGAAGTAGGCACTTAGTGAGGGGGAAAAATTGTGATAATCGTTTTTATCATTAATATCGTGATAATCGCTGAATAATCAAATCGTAGCACCCTGAATCGTAACCGAATCGAATCATGAGGTGCCTTAGATGGCACACCCCTACTCAGTATTGGGATATCGTGAGGTTGCTAAAATTCCCATCCCTGTAGGAAGTCCGTCCTGTTGCTGTGGTATCATCAACAGTTTTGACTGGACCAAAGTGACTCTGAGGTTCAGATCTTTGCTAACAGGCAGATAATAAAACAGCTCAAAGGTTTCAGGAGCCTGATGGAGCTCACGGGCGGTGGTTTGTCTCTGATCAGCTGATCCGACTGTTATCGGCCCGTGTGTGTGCCAGTGCGCTGACTCGGGCTTTTCCACCCTCCCCGTCTCACCTGCCAACAGGGTCAAAGATCACGGCTGCGTTGGGATAAACAGCTGACTGTTAGCGTCTGCTCCAGAATAACAGAGATCAGATCAGGCTCTTTGACTTTTGTTAAAATCTCAGGAAATGTCATGTTTACATTTGTGTTCAACCCTCAGGTGCCCGACTCCACCGGCAGGATCAAAATGGCACTTATAAATAAATTAGTGGTATTTACAAAACATTTGTCCAATCCAGAAACAGAAAAGACTGACGTAAACAATAGATGTTCAAGTTTCTGAGGGGTACCTGAATGTATCACGAGTAACGTTGGAAACATATAAAAAAAATGTAGGAAAACAGCCGAATTTCATGAGATTTCATCAACATCACTTTAGTTCTTATGTCTTCTTTGAAAATTTGCAGAAACCTAACCATTTTCTTCGGCTTTAAAATCTACACTTCTTACTGCGTTCAACAAGACCTGAATGATTCACATACTTCCTGAATTTGCCGCTCAAAAAATATTGAAACTTTCGTCCTACAGCAGCGTCTTGAAGACGAGGTACAGGGCAAACTCTTTCCAGCAAACTGTCAGTTTTTCTAGAAAATAGTGCTTTACAACTGCTTCTGCATAATGTTAATATAATTAATATAAATAGTATAATGAATATTAAAAAATATTTAGTTTTTTTTTTTATTTTAATTTTTGAATGATTTTTATTTACATGCAATTTTTTCCCAAAAGAGAGTCCATTTCATTTTCATTGTTTTTTTTCTTTTTTTTAGTTAAATGTATTATATTGTTTGTTTAAATTATTTTATTTAAAAGCTCTTAACCTTCCAATCACAGTAAATTAAAGTTGATTGCTTTGATACGGCGTACTCACTTTATTATGGCATATATTGTATTTACATTAATGGAAAATGATGTTTCAAAATAGTATTGACAATAATTTGTTTATCGGCAAAAATTTTGGGGCAAAAATTTGTTATTGTGACAGATTAATTGCTCTGAGTTAAATTGTAAATTTTTTCTTGATGAAGGTGAAGGTAAAGATAGGATGTGATATTTTTAGTATTTCATCAAGAACGTTCCAAATCTGTGCTCCTCTGCACAAAAAGCTAAAGCTCGTACATTTCAGCCTTATTTTTTTCCAGTGATTATATTTTTATTCCTGGACGTCAGATCCAGATTAAATTTACCCTGATGACAGAGACATGGACCCCGTGTTATCCTGTGAAACTGGCAGAGAAATTATTTTTTTAAATTCCGCCCAATGTTAACATCTAGGATTGTTTGAAATTTTGGGTATTTTTAGCATCCAGACAAATATACGTACCACCACCACAATTGAATTATGTCTAAGTTGGTACATTACCAAAATTTCAGCAAAATCAGACCAGTAGTTTTTGCATAATCTTGCAAACAAACAAAACAACGGAAAAACCAATGCTAGCAAGAACACACCATTCTTGTCTGAGGTAAACATTAGGGATGCACGATATTGGCTCTTTGCTGATATCCGATATACCGATATTTCAGGTCAAGCTCTGTACTTAATAAAAAGGACTTGATCCTTTCAGTGTTACGCATATTATCTGTACAGATGTAAAACAAGAAAAACAACTTAAACTCTTGCAAAAATGAAACCCTGATATTTAAATGTACCCATGCAGTGATGAGAAGGAGCATCAGCTTTAAACATTTGTATAATTTGCTGATATTCCAGCTGATATATGGACGATATATCTGCTGTAAATATCTGCAAAAATCTAAATATCAAACCAATAATATCGTTCATCCCTAGTAAACATGTAACGGTATGAAAATTTCATATCACAGTTATTGTGACCAAAATGATCACAGTTATCATTATTATCGTGGTATTGTTGCAGTGAGCTCAAAATGTTCAAAAAGTACTTCAATACAGTCTTGAAATCATTTAACCCTTTTATTGTTATAATTTTAACAGTTCATTTGTCTTTTTTGTCAATAACTGCACCAGGAAATGTCCTATAAGTGAATTTGTTTAAACTTTTTTCATTAGAAATAAAAGTAAACAATTCCAGCAAGTATTTGTCATCATTATGTTATTAATGTTTAAACTTTGTGTAATTACAAGAATAGAAAAAAATTATTAGAACTTTAATCAGGATTCTCTTTATAAACAATTGTAAATGAACATGTTCTAAGTTTTGAGATGACCAAAAATAAATTTTACCTATTTTTAGGGCTGCCACGATTAGTCGACTAGTCGTGACTAAGTCGACTATCAAATGGTCGACTGCTTATTTAATAGTGGACTAGTCGTTTTGTTTTTTAGGTGTTTTCTCACAAAACTGCAGCTGTACCTCTGCTGTCTTGTCTGCCTGTCTGTCCTGTTTTCTGGTTATCACACCTGAAGGAATCAAACCAACACACCCTGAAACACACTCATGCATGTGGCGCATGAACAACTACACAGGCACCAAAGTTGCCAGGTCTGCTCATATAAGCGATTTGGGCCACCAGCTGCATGCTGGTGCAGTACGCTGCAGTTCATGCATGAAGTGACTAGTCGACTAATCTCAAAAGTAGTCGTTGACTAGTCCACTATCAAAATAGTCATTTCTGCCAGCCCTACCTATTTTACATACACTCACACATTTTAGTTTGCCTGCAGCATTCGTGTCCATGTCACAGCTCGTTATATTAGACCATGTCCAGGACTTTTTATTTATTTATTTATTGTTTTATTAACGATAGTCCCTGAAGCACTTAGCCCCTTCATGACTCTCCTCTGGTCTCCCTTTCCATGGCAGATCTCCTCCACGTCTCCTTCTTTAATATTTCCAAATTACGATTGGTTAAATCCATAAAACAAGAACTATGATGGAAAAAAGCGATCTATTACGAAAATACGGTGAATAAAGGGTGAAAGAACGGCAGGAACTCACTCCAGAATGATACTAATGCTGTTATTTACAACCTTTATACATTGTTAACTCAGAAAATCCTGATAAACCTCCTATAATTCACTCAGGTATGGCTCTCTGAATCCTCTCTCTCTCTCTGCTCGTTTACTCGAGGAGTTACAGCAGTTTTAATCACGCACATTTTAGCCACAGCTTGGTGTTTTAGACAGGGTGAAGTCAGTTTCCCCTCCACATCCTTTTAAATCCAAACTTTGACCAGACTTCAGACTTTGTCCATATGACTGTGGAAACCTTCAAGAGTCTGAGCGAGGCTCCAGCTGCTGAGGCCAAACATTACAAACTGCTCCTCTGTCTGTGAGAGACGGCTGCTTCACAGAGGAGCAGACACACACAGTTCAAGCTTTTCCAGTCAAAGAGCAGCATCACCGTGAGTTACTGACACAGTGTGGGGATCAAACATGGTTTAACAGTGATTTTAATAGGACACAGTAATGATTACTGTGGGAATTTTTACCATGTTTACCATTTTACTGGTAACTGTTACATCCCTATATTGTAGTTTGTGGTAATAAACGGGCTGGATTAAAAATTTTTAAACTTCTTTCTACTCCTTTCTGAGCGTGTATACTTGCTGCACAAGGAGGATATCATCAAAGTTTACCTTCCTTATCTTTTTATTTGTGTTTGGAATATGCATGTATTTGATTTTCAATTCAATTGTTAAAGACTTAAATTAAATTTAATCCAAGTGAAATGTAGTGAACATAAATAAATAAGATTAACTGTGTATTCAATGTTGTGTTGATGTGCTCAAAACAAATTTGACAAACACAGAAACAGATTATAATCTGACAAACCTGCTGTCACTGTATGATCTGTATAATATTAGATAATCTATATTTTCTTATAACCATGACCAGAGGAAACCTAAACTGAAGTTGAAATGTGATTGATTTCCCTGCACTAGAACATTCAGGAAGGTTTTCTCAAAGCTCTGCAGGCATGACGCTGCTCCTTCCTGCAACTGGAGCTTGAATTCAATAATCCTTTAAAACATCCATCAGCCTGTAGAGACGAACATCCGCCCAAGACCAGACATCAGAGATTTAACCCTCAGTATGATCAAATCCACAGTGTGAACTCATGTTTGAAAGCCACAACAGCCCAAATATGAATACATTTCTACTTTTTATAAACCTAAACTGCATGTGTCCAAACAGTAGTTCATGTTCTCTGGATGCTGTGTATAAATCCAGGGAGCACCTTTTTTTTAATTTATTTTTTGGTTATATATAACTTGGTTATTCAATTTTACTTGATTTTGGACTTGGTATCATCGCTAAACTGTTTCGGTATCTGTGCTAACATAGACAACTTATTCATTAATCTATGTATTATCACTATTATTCATTTAATTTTATTTTGTTTGCATCTTTTTGTAGTGTTTTAATTTATTATTATTTATTTCTATTTAGGCCTGTCGCGATAATCAATAAATCAATTAACCGAACGATAAATAAAAAAGTGCTCGATAAGTTTGCCAGGCTTGAGGCTGAATGAGAAGATGGCTCACTCTGTCCATATTTCGTAACACTGGGGTGCATCGGTTCTATAAGCGGATTTAGAAGATTTATAGTGAAGTGAGCATCTGTCAAACATTCAATCTTTGGGGAGGCGGGCGCTCAGACACACACAGAGAGCTGAAGTGGCGTCCTGAGGAGTAACGAGGAAACAAACGCCAATATGAATGATGGCATGAAAGATACGTCTCCCAAGCCGGCTGCCACAGCCCAAGTACGGGAACGTTTTGGTTTTAAACAGAATCAACAAGGTGTGAGCTCATGAACACCGATGAGCCGATACGTCGTATTTGTTTGAAAGTAGTGGCGACGAAGAAGAAGAAGGGGGGGTGCAGCGGAGCCTTTGTCCTGACAGTCAACATTCACTGAGGCGTTTGGTCTGCAAAGTAAATATAAATAAAACGGCAAAATAGTTAGCACTCACAGTGTTGTTCGCTACATTGCAAAAGAAATGCAGCCCTTCAATAAAAGCCAGCAATGTTACAAACGTTTGACAGACAGTACAAATTGACCTGAGGAAAGTACATGTCACAAACACGAACTGCATAAACTCCAATTTATTTTTTGTTTTTTTTTTGTGTGTTTGTTTTTATAGGAGTTTCGATTTTTCCTTACAGAGACAGGGTCTATTTTTTATTGCTTTTGATTAGTATAATCATTTTTATTTCAAGCAATATTCCTAATAGAAAGTCCATTTCATTTTATTTGTTTTTTTTCTCTTTTTTGTTTGCTGAATTTATTATATTGTTTATTTTATTTGAAAGGTCTTGACCATCCAATTACAGTTAAATACTCGTAAGAAATTAAAGTTTGGATTCATCATTGATATGGTGTACTCACTTTATTATGACATATATTATAATTACATTAATGAAAAAATGAAAAAAAAATCGAAATAATATTGACAGTAATATCGTTTATTGTCAATAATTTTTTGGACAATTATTGTCCAGCAAAATTTGTGATCGTGACAGGCTTATTTCTCTTGATTTGCGTTATACATAATGCATCACAGTGATGTTGCACAATTGGGAAAATAACAAAGGGGCAGAAATAAAACCAGGTGACACCAGGAAAGGTTGAGAAATCATCAAAATTTCTGCAAAAGTACATTTCAGGGGTTAATAATGTGCCCAACGCAGGTCCAAATGTGAAAAGTACGATGCTCCCAGCAGCCCCCTGACTCCTTATAGATTCACTTTAAATAGAGATGCATGATATTGGATTTTTGCCGATATCTGATATGCAGATGTTTAATTTATTATCGCCATTACCAGTTTTTCTGGTCATTATTTGCTTTATTTCAATCATGTGCTAGTATCACATCAAGTGGACCAAAAAAGAACAAACAGAAGTAATGAGAATAGTTGAAACAACAATAATATTTACTAGGGGTGTCCCAATCCAATGTTGATATTGGTCCAATAACAGCAAAAAAACAAATATGGGATTATATCTGCGTGCATCTAAAATCTCCGACATAAGCAGTCTGTGTATTACTTTAAAATAAATTAACTGATGCCTTGTATTAATGGGACATTTGCAGATACCACAACAAAATGAGTGGAGGGAAGAGAGAATTGATTTTGAAGCTGACTTTGTGTTTCTAATCATCTCTCTGTTCCAGGTGAAGACGTCTGGTCGTACGCAAAGAAGCTGCCGCACTTATTCCAGCAGGGCGGCGTTTTCTACAACATCGTGAAGAAGGACATGGGTACGTTTGTTTTTACCTGCTTCTCTGCAGACGTGTTTTAAATCCTCCGTTTTCATGGAAGCAGTCTGATCACAGGTGTGAGGACGTGCTTTAAACCTTCAATCAGAAGGAAGCTTTTGGGCATGTGCAGTTTGTTCACTTTTATATCCTCAAGTGTCATCATGAAACACAATTGGAGGCACTACAGTAAAAAAATAACATAAATAATTTTTGAAATTTATGTTTTTTCCCCACAAAACTCGATTTACGATTTAAATCGATTGGTTTTTCCTCTCAAAGCAAAAAAACTCTTAAGTAACACAAAAATGACATGAATCTGCCTTTATGTTGTCAAAATATATTCCTAAATCAATCAGAATTTCCCTCTTAAAATTAAAGTGTGTTTTAAAATGTTGATTATGTAGTTCTAACTCAGGCAGGTTTGCCTACGTAAACACTAAAAAGCTGAGGATTTTCACAGCTTGTTAACATGTTTCTCTCTGATCAATATTGAATCTAATTTAAAAAAATAAACACAAGCCTTTAAAAGTGCTTGTGAAAAACCTGACAGGGCCACCATCATCAAAACTGTAAAATTTCAATGTTTATTTTTTTAATCTTTGGAAGAACTTAAAATTTAAGTAAATGAATTAAAAAAATCGGAATTTTTAATTTTTAAATCTTCTGCAGAAAATAATATGTTTTAATCGATATATTGCCCAACCCTACTAGGCAAGTAGAATCTGTTTAAACAGTAATATTTCTAAAGTAGATTCCATAGAAATTATCCTGTGTTTAATAGATTTGCAGCCAGTGAATCGTGCAATAGAAATATTTTTTACTTTTAAAAGTACTTTTGAGTTTATTTCAGAGCCTGTACTGTTTACTTTTACTTGAGTAAATATTTGGATCAGTATTGTTAACTTTCCTCAAGTTGTTTCTTTACATGGGTTTTTTATTTCTACTCAAGGAAGGAATCTGGGTACTTTAGGCATCTCTGATAAAAACTCACATGACACTTCCAATCCCAGGCAGTTTCTGGTCCTTTTTTGCTTCTCTCACATTTTTACACACTGTGGTCTCATATTCCCTAAAATATAAAGCCCAGCACTTCTATAGATCCAGGACAATCATGGCTATTAGCTGATGTAACTCAATTATGTCTGCATGCATGTAACGCGATTTAAAAATGGTGAATGAAATAGAAAAACAAAAATATATTTTTTTTCATATTTGTGAATATTTATTATTAATAGTTATATTAATATTATTAATATACAGTCTACACTGTAAATTAATAATATTAATATTTATTATGTAATGAATATTAATATTATTATATTAAAATGTAATAATTATATAATTATTGGAATTATATTAATATAATTAATATTTATAATATAATAAATACTTATACATATGTATTATATCATAATATTAATCATATTAATACTATTGAGTTACAGTCTACTAGGGCTGTAAAGTCCAAGTCGACTGGTCGACTAGTTGATCGATGCGTGCTCAGTCAACCAAAATTCTGATTGGTCGACCAAATATGTCAATTTATTTTTTCCCCTGCAGTTCATTTCATCAGGAGAAACGTATCAAGTGAAATGGGGGTATTTTCTGAGCACCCACATCATGTCTCAGAACACCATTTTAATGTATTTATCGTTCATTTCAATATTTTTATTTAAGAACATTTCAATATTCTAGTCTAATAATCGTTTATTTGTTTTTCCCTCACGTCTGGGTGAGGGATGCAGCGGCGGCATCCCTCACCCAGTCCGCGCTGGATTTTATGCCTCATGTAAACACCCAAATGCAAAACAACATCACAGAAGGAATTGACAGTTTTATTTCTGAGGATATGAGGTCCATTGGTGTCGTGGAAGGCCAAGAAAACATTGGAACCTGGATATTCAGTGCCAGCACGCCAGACAATTACGCATCCACTAACGGCAAAATACGAGGGAGTAAAAACAGAAAGTTTCAGAGTTAATAGATAAACATAACAGATGTGTGCGTCTCTTTGAATGGAGTCCTATATGACAGTGACTGTCCATTTCATTGATGAAGACTGGAAAGCAAAGAGTCTTGTGTTGAGAGAGAAAAAAAATAGAAGAGACGCATCGGAGAAAAACATGGCTGCGCGATTTTAATTTGCCATGCCTTCAAAGTTCCAGCAGAAAAAGTGTCTGTTGTAGTGAACAACGTGGTTAATATGAAACTCTGTGTGGAAACACTAAAAGAGTCCCATGAATTTCCAGGTTCCAATGTTTTTCTGGATATTCAGTGCCAGCGCGCCACACAATTACGCACACACTAACGGCAAAATACGAGGGAGAAAAAAAGAGGAAGTTTCAGAGTTAATAGATAAAGATAACAGATGTGTACGTCTCTTCGAATGGTGTCCTATATGACAGTGACTGCCCATTTCATTGATGAAGACTGGAAAGGAAAGAGTCTTGTGTTGAGAAGAAAAGAAAAGGAGAAAAACACACAGGGGAGAAATTAGGGGGGTCGATTAATTCAATTTTTGGTCGACAATTGCTGTGTTTTAGTCGACCAACAATTTCTTTGGTGGATTACAGTCCTACAGTCTACACTGCAAAGCATCTTTTCTTTGTAAACACAGCAGTTTGCTGGGAAAGTTTGCCCTGTATCACGTTTTCGAGGCTCTGACAGCAGGTGTTGCTGCTCAGCATTTCACAAGCCTATCCACTGTCTCTCTCCTATCAATAAAGGCACAAAATGCCCCAAAAAATATACTTAAAAAAAAAAAAAGACATGAGAATTAAAGCGATGTTGATGAAATCTCATGAAATTTGCCCGTCTTCTTTAGATTTTTCGATATGTTGCTGACGTTACTTGTGACACATTCACGTCCCCTCGGAAATTTGAAAATCTAACGATTACACCAACACTCATTTAAAAATTTGTGGTATCAAATCAATTCACATAAGTTTCGGGAATTTTGTTTGATGATTTTTAAATAGATTATTTTGTTCAAAAATCGTTTTTTTTCCAAATGTAAATCTTCGTTTTAGTCTGTGTTAATAAGTCACTTTTTAATGCAGTCCAGTCTTTTGAAGAGAGAGTATAAACAGCTGGTTAAAATATATTGCTGAATAAATCCTAAAAACAGACTCATATGTGATGTGTATTTTTCCTGATATAGTCTGTAGGAATCATCATTGTTCATCTTTTTCACTGGTGTTAAAAAAGCTAACTAAAGATTGCAAAAATCGGCAATATTGTAGAATCGCAAAATGGTAAAAAATCTCATCGGGAGAGAAGCGCATCGTCCCAGCCCTAATATTTAGATCCTGCTGGTGGGATCGGGTATCTAAGGGTGAAAAACAAGTAAAATGATTAACTTGCTCAAAAAAGCACCCAAAGCTGCTCAGTAACAGTGAAGTGAGGAGTTGTTTACAGGACAGCAGTTTTGTGTGTTTTTTTTAAATAGCTATTCTGATTTCTATCCTCTGGTTGTGCTTCCTCTCAGGTCTGATGGACGGGAAACACTGCTGCCTCACCCTGGCCAGTTTGTGAGCGCCTGGAGCTGCCGAGAGACGCTGCGGGCCTCTGCTGGTGAAGGAGGCGCACTTCCGAATGTCACCGCCTTCCAGGGAAAAGGTCACTCCCTGGGCAGCGCCGGCGGCTCCTCCCCTCCGGAGCACCGGCCTATCACACGCCAGCATAGCAGCGGCGTGGACCTTAGCGCCAGTGTGTCCAGAGGACCGCCGGACCTGTCGGACATCCCGGAAGACGCCACGCGGGAGCTGGTGCGCATGGCGCCCGGCTTCGTGACCATGAAGATCCGCCGCGGCCTGGTCCCGACCCTGATGGAGCAGCAGAGGAAGAAGCTGCAGGAGATGGTCTCCTCCATCCAGGCCTCCATGGAGCGCCACCTCCGCGAGCAGCAGGGAGCCGCCGCTGAAGGAGGCGGGGCCAGCCAGGAGCGGACAGGCGGGACTAAGACAGCGGGAAGTCAAGCCACGCCTTCCACCACGCACGAACCTCCGGCTGCAGCGGGAGCAGTGGGCGGAGGGAAAACAGATGGGAAGGAGGAGGAACCGGAGGAGATGGAGAGTCAGGCGCCCGAGCAGAGCAACGCCACTGAGCCCATGGACCACTCCTGACCGCTCCTCGCCGCTCCTGCCCGCCATCGCCCTGCAGGCACCCCGGGGTCACCGCGCCTCAGACGGGGTCGCCACAGCTTCGGTCTTCATCGTGTTTTGTTGTCGTCATGCATGACTTGAGAGCGTCCGCCGCTCTGTGCAGGGCAGGGCGGGGGCGGGCCACAGTCGGGTCAGGTGGGGTCAAGTGGTGTGGCGGGTTACGATCGTCATCACACATCATTGGACGTATGCACTTAGAGAGGCTGCTTCAGGCATTCTGACAGGCATCGGGCGCCATTTTTGGTTGAATGTAAGCATGTGACAGCAGGTCTCTGCTGGCTTTACCCACAAGCAGCGCAGAGTAGGGACGGGAATCGAGAACTAATTCACTTTGAGAATCAGAAACAATTAAATAAGTTATCAATGTCATGAGACTTTTTGCTTAACAATTCCTCACTAGAATCAAGCCGCCTTACAAACAGGGTATGTCCTGCTCTCATCAGTGTGGCTTTATTTAAAGGGATCGCCCACTTTCCTTTCCTTTCATTAGGGATGCATGGTATTGGATTTTTGTCGATAACTGTTGTGCTGATATTTTTAATTCATTATTGCAGATACCGATATTTCTGGTCAAGAACACAGGCTCTGTACTTAACAAAAATTGACTTCGGTCTTCAGTGTTATGGTATATTTTTGTGAGTAAAACAAAAGAAAAAAATAGCTTTTTGATTTGATTCGAATGCTTTATTTCAAACATGTGCTGGTATGCGAGGAACAGATGTAAAACAAGAAAAAAAAAGGTTTAACTCTTGCAAAATGAAACTTTTGATTTTTAAATGTACCCATGTTGTGATGAGAAGATGCATCAATATTGTACATTTATGTATTTCGCGGATTCTGCAGCTGATATGTCAACCGTAAATATCTGCAGAAATTCCAAAATTGACTGATACCGATGGCAAATCGATAATTTTTTGCATCCCTACTTTTCCTGTCTTGTCTCACTTCAGAGTCCATGACATGCAGGTAGACTCAATTCTTTTGACCTTTTGTGTAACAACAAGGAAGAAACAGGCAGAGCTCGCCTCCCGCTAATTAGCTTAGCTCAAACACTAGAAGTCAATGGGTAGTGTTAGCCTGCTACTGTCTACAGTCGTCAGAAAAAACACTCCAGCAACTCTAAACGGTCTTGTGCGCTTGTCGTGACTTGTTTTTTACTTTGTTATGTTGCTGTTTTTAGACTAAGATTAGCACTTTATGTCATTTTTGAAAGAACTGTTTATAAAACTGACCGCCTGGTGCATGGGAAAACCACCAGGGACATGCTTGCAAATTGGTCAACAAACCAAAGCCTCTGTTTATGAGTAGAAATTTTGTTCGAAGGATTATGGCTGACTTTGAAAGATAAGACAAGGAGGAGTAACTACATGTTTTGGAATTACTTGAAGTGCTAATCGCACTCTAAAAATAGATAATGTGGCATAATGCCGTAAGAGAAACAGTCACAAGAACTGTTTTTAGAGAGTTTCTCGAAGACTGTAGACAGAGGCAGGCTAACACTACCCATTGACTCCCAGTGTTTGAGCTAAGCCAACTAGTGATGGGCTAGCTCTGTCTGCCTCTTCCTTGTTACTGCACATGTAGTTAAAAAAACGGAGTCTATGTGCTTTTCGCGGACTCAGGAGTGAGGGAAGACGTGAAAAGAAATGTTGGCATGTCCCTTTAACACAATATGGCGGCAGCTGCACAACTCCCCTCTCAAAATGGCGCCCGTGTAACCATATCGCTCCGAGCTAGTGTCTTTGTTTCAAAGGCTGCTGTGTGTTTGTTTTAATCTTGTGCACTTTGGGAAACACACTGCAGTAAAAATAAAAACACACCATTAAGCTTAGTTCCTGCTCTCACAATCGTCCGCGTATTACTGTTTCCTCTCACCTGATGACGATCGTATAAATGCTTGACCGTCTGACAGTGAAGCTTACCGGCGGTGACGGGCGACCTCCTGTGACCCCGTGGCACCCACCCCCCACCTCACCGGGAAGACCCCTGGGGCCGGGGCGCCCGCTCCGTCTCCTGCGTGGGACTCATTCCTGTAGATAGAAGAATCCTCTGAGTCTTAATCTGCCAACAGGAGCAGAGCTGCAAACATGCTTCCTTTAAAAGCGTGCACGCTCGGGGCGTGCACCAGCCTCGTCAACGCCTTCATCAACAGAAACCCGCTAGTCCACCTGCAGTCCGGAGACCGCTCTGGATCTGTTCGGAGGACTTCTTATGGTTTTGTTTTCTCTCAAAATCAGTTTCTCCGAGGGGGCGGGGCTAGCTCACGCACATTTTGAGTTTTAGTTTTGATTTTTCCAGCCTGTAAAGCTGATTTAATGCCAAAAGCAAAAGTGAATTTTACCCTCCTGTTTTGTGTGAGTTTGTTCACAGGATCAGTTGTAAAGTAAAATGTTTTTCTTCAGGGTTTATCAAAAAGTCAAAAAACAGTCTCATCCCCGTTTTGTTAAAAGGGAGAATTCAATATCACGTATCGTTTGAGTTTCATGGCATTAGCCTGAATGTAAGCCACAGTTAGATCAGCTCTGCCTCTGTACAGAAAAGAGCCATCACTGATATCCCCTTAAATAGGGATGCACCATATTATCACATTATTATCAACAGATTTGAGAGCATCTGCAGAGATTTCCTCCAACGTTTTCCATAAATGTCCAACAATCCGGCTGCACTATTGGCCAAATCCAACCATGATGTTTACCGCATCATAACGTTTATAAATCAAAAATTTTATCAATTAAGGAATAAAATGTTGATTCTCTTTCTTCAGTTCATTTCTAACAGGATAGAAATTCATAATTAAAGGATCAGGATCTTTTTAAAGCAACTAATGCTCACAAAATACTTCAAGAGAAAAGTTCCAATAATCTTTTTTGTTAAAAAAACATTATTATTTCATATAAACATTTCAGAGCACTCTGCTCCTTAAATCCAATCATTTTTCAACTTAATGACTTTTCTCTAGGGATGGGAGTTGATAAGATTTTATCAATACCAATGCTGGTAAGGATCCTGCTAATCGATCCAATTCTTTTAACGATTCCCTTATCGATTCCTGGAGATCTTCCATGTGGACAATTGTTGGTCTGATTTTCAGTGTCAACAATGTCAAACACACGTCACAGCACAGATAACGACTTCTGCAAGTTGCTGGTGTTTCCACTCACTTAGGGTTGTGTAGTAGGTGCAATTAAAATTAAGATACAATTCTGACACTTCTTAACCCTGCCAGTGGATGGAATTGATAAGGGAATTGATTAGCAAAGAAATTAATGATATCGATTCTTTGATAGAGCTTTTAACGATTCTCAACTGGAATTGATTTTCGATTCCCATCCCTACTTTTCTCCATCTTAAAATTCAGAAATGAATCACTAAGAATGCACCATATTGGATTTTTGTCTTTATCAGATATTTCTGAACTTATTATCACTCAGACTGAGAGGACAAAGTCTTGACTTTATGAAAACTGACTCGTTTCTTTCAGTTTGATTCTGTTTCAGTTATGAACTGATGCAAACAAAAACACTGGATGCTCACAAAATACAAGAAAAAAGTCCCAACTTTCTTTTTTTATATTAAAAATAAACGATTTTATTTAACATTAACAACCTTTCACAACTCTCTCCTCTTTAAATCCAGTCATTATTTCAGAAATTAGCCACAGTTACATCAGCTCTGCCTCTGTACGGAAAGAGCCATTACTGATCCTCAAACACACTCAGATTTTTCAGCATTGCATCTTTACGGAAAAAGATCTTTTTGCGGTTTTCTTGCAGATATTACAATTTCGATATTCATAGCGCAATATTCATTATGTTTACAGTGTGGACAACAGTAAGGAAATCAATGACGAAAGCACATAACACATTATTCATCATCTGATATTGATGATAAATCTTTTTTCATTATTCAAGGGATACTTCTACTCCTAAACCGAGGCGTTATGTTGTTGCACTTCTGTGGTGGAGATGTGGCCAGCGCTTGGACGAAGTCGACTCTTTTGAGAGCGGCTCTTTCAAATGAACAATGAGAGCTGATTCGCAGTTGTGGGTAAACTGTTCATTTGCAAAAACATTCTTTAATGCGAATTACCTGCAAATTAGTAAAAAAGTATGTAGAGGTTATGTGTTGTTGACCTGCTCACCAGCACTACCGCAGTGGAGATGTGACGTTCACGGACGAGTCGACTCTTTTGAACGGCTCTTTCAAATGAACAATGAGAGCCGATTCACGGTTGTGAGTAAACAATTAGTTTGCAAAGTCATTCTTAAATGCAAATTCCCTGCACATTTGAAAAATGCATGTGTGAAGTAGTTGACAACAGATCCTGGGTCAATCAGGAACGCTGCCAAAAAT
This sequence comes from Scarus forsteni, assembly GCA_036419115.1. Classification (NCBI taxonomy): domain Eukaryota; kingdom Metazoa; phylum Chordata; class Actinopteri; order Labriformes; family Labridae; genus Scarus; species Scarus forsteni. The sequence goes on from JAZDUH010000186.1 coordinate 681,329, forward strand.
TTCAGCCTTGTCTGAAATTGCGATTTCAATCCGAAAACGATAAATCTTTCAGCCCTGGTTTGAGATCTCATGATTGACAAATGTACATGGTACATCTGTCCTATTTGGTGGGAAAAATCCGGCGACAGCCTTTGTTTACCCTTGAGAAGCCTGCAGACTGTAGCTGGTTGGCGCTGCTGGCAAAGAGATTCCAAAAAGTAAGAAAATGAGCTGCCAGGTCGTGATCGAGCATTATATCAGTCATTTTCTCCTTTTGATTATGGTGTTGGTTAGGACTGAACAACGTTTTGTTGTATCTATATTGAGATATGAACATTCAAGATAAAAATATTGAAAAAGAAAATATATAAATGACATTGATTTCCCCCACGCCTGAATCTGTGCCAGCTCCTTCTGCATAGCCGCAGAGCTGATCTCCGTCACCGTGGCTAATGTTCAGGCTAATGCCTTGTTCCTCATGCAACCCCGCTGAAAACTCTCCAAATGATCGAATCAGTTGCTTATCCTGAATAAACGTCAAAAATGTAGGAGGAGCTTCAGAGGTGTGTTAGTGAATTTCTCCTTAACCTTTTAACTTCAAGCTCAGCTGTTGGAAATATTATTCGGATATATTAAATGTGTAAATATAAATGACAAAAAGCATTGTTTGTTTCCGTACATGTTTTAAGGGGCCGAAAAAATGCAAACTAAAGAAGTGTTTGATTTAAAGACTTACAAAGCAAACATTTGATCATTTGATGAAAATTCAGAAACATTTGGAGCAATATTAATTTGAAGAGGGAATGTTTGTCAGTAAAAGAGCAATAGTTTAAGTTTTTCCTCCTCTGGTACATATTTATATATACAAGTTAGAAAAAGTAGAGCTCTGTTATTCATAAAAAATCTTATTTGCATTCATCAAACTCTGTATCATCTGTTTAAGTATTTTTTAATTGCTATTTTATTTACATACATTTCTGCTTTTTCTAATTGATTTGGTTCTGAATGGCATTTCAAACCTTCAAATCCCACACCAACAATATCTGTTTCTTTTGTTTGTAGTTTTCTCTGTTCCCTGAAATGTTTACAGAATCAAACAATTATTAGAAATTTACTGTCTTAAAACATGAAATATTCCTGAAATATCGATGACCTCTGCCGAACGGTTGAGCAGGTAGTTAAAGGGTTAAAATTACAAATATACTTTTGCCATTTGCAACCTAAATTATCAGAAAAATAGGTTTTAATAATCCCTAAACTGCTGCCAGCCTACAAACGTCACTCAGATCTGCAGCTTTTTGTGTAATAATCCCAAAAATTAAAGACTTTTCTCAAATGCGTTGAAGTTTAGAATTAAATTGCAACTTAAGAAAATAAAGAAACAGATTTATGTGGTTAGTTTGTTTATTTACTCAAATTTAACTGCACCTGCACTTCCAAGGACCGCAAACAAGATTATTGTCACAAAAATGGAGAAAAAATTATATCGGTATCTTCAAATGCATCAGTTTTAGTGAGTTATTACTTCAGATTTGTGGGATGTGTTGTTGATTTGTATCAAAAATCATTGATCCTTATGGCCGTGGAAATGAAAGCACAAACCTCACAATGTTGGAGTGATTTGTTGATTTCTACTGTTGCCATAAACTCTCTGCAGAGCAACTCCACTGCTGCTCTTTAGCCCAGTTCACAAGGCAGTAGATTTGAGCAATCATTAAAATTCAAAACATTTGGCGTCATAAAATGAAACCAAACCTCCAGTAAATGAGAGCCGATTGTTAATTTTCACACCATTCTTAAATGCAAAGTACCTGCAAATTTGTACAATAGTTGAAACCTATGCAAAAAAAATCACATTTTGGCGTTCTCGATTGCGATCAATCTTTCAGCCCGACTGGACAGAGCTTTTCTGAGGCTGCGTTTACACGGCACCAAAAACGGTCAAATCCGATAAGTTTTCGTTGCGCTTGGCCTTGCGTTTAGATGGGAGTGGGCCTCATGCAAGAACCGTTCGTACGAACAAATATGTACGTAAGTGTTGAGTACGAATGATTTAGGAGCATTTGTCTCATTCAGCATTTATTTCATATTTAGAATTTTCTTTCAAGTATGAACACAAATCACGAGTGGTCCAGACTTGTCTTAAAAATCACAACAAATTAGTCTGCTCTTTTCAAATAACGTGCCTTACATACTGACTATACATTTAAGTAATTTAAGTGTTTTTAATAAAATATAGCATTAGACAAAATAAATCTGAGGATCTCAAAGCAGAGAATACATTAAAATCTATTAACTGAAGGTTTATTAGACTGGCCTATATAAAACGTTACATGAGAGAGTAACCAGCTGCTTCATGGCTGAGCTTCTTCTTTTGGATGCCCTGGCACGCCAGGCACCTGGAAGTGTGTTTGGCGCCATCTTTATGAATGAAAACTCCTGTTTAAGGTGTGGGAAACGTCTCCTTATATGGTATTCTTGGGGTGTTACTAATGCAAATATGCTATCCTCGTACATGTTCGCTTAAGTACGCACAGGTGGCATTCATCATGTTTCCGCAGGTCATTTAGACACTTTTCTAAAAATAGAAGTGTTTGTTGAATCTGACGGAGCATGTTTGTACGAACATAAGAAAAAAAGTAAGAAAAATTTAGGATGAGAATACGAAAATGTTCTTGCATGAGGCCCATTGTGTTGCGTTTCCATCTGAAATGGAAACTTTTGAAAACGGGCTCTAGAGCTGAAAGATTTGAATACGCTCTCCATGCAGCTCCGTGTAAACCCGTATCAGAGCGTTTCAGGGTGAAACGCTGACGTCACTGCATGCGCAGTACTCTTTCAGATGAAGGCTGCGCGCAAACCAGGAACAACAACAGCTTTGGGCGAGTAACGTGTGAGCGTCTTACCGTGCTCGGTTTGTTATCCAGACAAAACTATCCAGACTGATTTGTTGTCAAGAAAAGAAACTCCCGCGTCTCTGTGCGTCTATTCGCCATTGTTGTTTGTGAAAGTTTTTCTTCTTCGTTCGTGTGTTGTAGCAGTGCTGCCTCTCTGCAGACCTACACCGCCATCTACTGAACCTTCATGCACACTACAGCGGATTAACTTGTCTCCGAGCGTCGTCGTCTGAACGCAGAAGAATTCTAAAACGCAGAGGACAAATCTTTGCGTCTTTAAGTCAGGAGTGTCCGTGTAAACGCAGCCTTAGTTAAATGTGACAGCTTCATCTTGTTGATGCTTTAAGTCATTAAAACAGCAGATTATTTTGTTCAAATCAAAAGTGCTTCCACTGAAGCTCGTGGCATTCGCCACTAAACCCTGTGAACAAGTCCATGAGCTCGTGCCTAGAATCTGAACTACGAAACAGGGTAAAAGCAACCTGCTGATGTTTAGCAGTGTGTGCAGAAAATCAAACGATGAGTTTACACTTTAGTTTGTTTGTGAATGTGAGAGGAACTCAGCGACAGTCCTTAAAAACCTTTCACCTTTTCTTTTGACTTTAACATGTTCAGAAGTGATCTGATTCAAATAAAATCAGGTTAAGACATTCAGGATTGATGAAGTTATTTTTGGCTGGATTCAGGGAGAAGTTAAAGTTATCAAACAAAATCACTTTTACCAGTGATGCCGTCTGCACAGGTTTAAAGTTTTATTTCCTCTTGATCGTTTCAGTGCCAACAGACAAAGCACCGTTTTTATAACAAAATAGGGATGCATCATATAATCACATTAATATCAACAGATTTAAAAGTATTTGCAGATATTTACCTCCAACATTTTCCATAAACGTCCCACAAACTGGCTGCACCATTGGCCAAATGCAGCCATGATGTTTACCTCATCGCTGAAAGTTCATTTAATTTAATCAATTAAGGAATAAAATATGATTTTCTTTCTTCAGTTTGTTTCTAACAGGATGGAAAGTCATCATTAAGGGATCACAGAATACTTGAAGAAAAAAGTCAACGTCCTTTTTTTACATTAAAACATTTTTATTTTATATAAACCACATTTCACAGCTCTCCCCTCTTTAAATCCAGTCATTATTTCATGTATTTAATGAATTTCCTCCATCTTGAAATTCAGAAATGAATCACTAGGAATGCACCCTATTATTTTTACCCTTTAATTTTACCCATGAAGTGATGTTGAGATGAAGCATTTTGGTTCATTTGTGTTTTTTGCTGTAATATAGTATTTAATACTATAAAAGTATGCCAAGACTTTTTAATTATTATTTCTTATGACTTTTTCTTCCATATATATTTGATGAACCATTCAGTTCCATCAAATATAACACCTCAAAATATATTTTAGGATTTTTTAAAAAATAAAATCAGGCTGTTAATGATGTTTCACCATGTCTCAAAATTACAGGATGTATATTCAGGCATGATAACACTTCATCCTGCACTAAAACTTGCATAGTCAAACTTTTTATTCTGGAGTATTGTTTTTTTCCCTTTAAAATTCTGGAAAATAATACAGTACATTAAATACTTTTGTGCCATAAGATCCTGATGTTATATGAAAAACGTTTTCCTAAAATGAACATAGTTTCAGGAGTTAGAGGATTTTTTTGCTCATTTTTTTCACAAAAATCCTGAAAAATAATTTCATATCAATCAGACTGTGTTTGGTAAAGTTCCAACATTGTTATATGTTGTTCTATCAAGACTTTTGTCTCAGAAATTTTAACATGTATTACCTTTATTTAAGAACTGTCACATCAGATAAAATCAACAATATTTTCCTAATATCAGGACTTACTCCGAAGTAATCTGTGCATCTTTTTAGTGTGATACTGGGACTTTTTTTTCTTGTTAAGTAAAAATAATAAATTCAAGGCATTACACCATTTTTTCCCAAAAATCCCGACTTTATATGAGAAACTTCATCCTAAGTTTAAGTTAATGTTGCAAATAACCTTTGGCAAAATCTCCAACATAATTTAGTGATAAGAGATTTTTTTTTCATCTTAAAGAGACTGTGAGGAGTTTCTAAGTAATTACAAAAAAGTCTCCCTTTTAGATAAATGCCTGATGGAAATACACACTTTAAGATGAGTTTTATAGCATCAAAATGGGTTATCTATAAATGCTATTCCTTAGCCTTCTGGTCGGGTCGTACAGGGCTGGACTGGCCTGGATACTCAACTTCTGGAACAAGAAAATTAAAACTAGAGCAAATTTTTTTATTATTTTATTATTTATGTTACACATCTTAGAGCACCGGGCTGTAAGTAGCGATATGTAGCCAGCTACAAAACTACAATAACAAGTTTTCCAAACACTGCTTGTTGTCACACATCAAAAACTACCACTACGTAACTAGAAAGCGATACATTACCTCGTCGCTTTGCATCCTGTAAGTTGTTGAAAAAAGAAGTTGTAAAGCAGTGCAGAGCTCTGAGGAAGGTCCTTATTGCATCCATTAGCCTCAAAACAAACACACACTGTGGATTGTAAACGTCTTTTGGTGCATTCCAGTTGTAGTCAGAAGTAGGAATTTTGAGCTCCGAGTAGGAAACTGCAACTGGAACGTCCCACGAAGTCGGAATTTCCTGCTGGGAACTCTGTGAAACCTCCCCACCCCCGAGTTGACAATGGAAGATGGATGCCCCCAGTGTGAACAGTTACTTAGCTCCTGTAATAATCAATTTATTTGCACTTCTGACTGGGGTGTGTCGCTCTAGATCAGCTGTATACATAGTATTGTTAGACTTATATTTACAAAAATGCTGCCATAGTGATAATCACATTCTTCATACAACAACGCAGGGCGTGCTAACAACAGCTAACAATAGCCTGGTAGATCGGCATGTTTTTTCCGATTTTAACTGGAACGCTGATAACTCGAAGATGATGTCACTCCTATTTCCGAGGTTACTGGAACGCAGCATTACGACAGTCGCCACGCGTGCTCATGGGTAGCAGAGTCTTTTACGTTGGCGGGAACAGATTCTCCTCACAGTCCCTTTAAAATCCTGAAATCAATCCCTTTTTTTTCTCAGAATTTTGTTTGGTAAAGTTCCAACATTGTTATGAGTTGTTTCATCAAGACTTTTGTCTCATTCATTTTAATTTTTACCTTTATTTAAGGACTTTCACATCAGATAAAATCAACAATGTTTTCCCAATATCAGGACTTACTCCAAATTAATCTGTGCGTCTTTTCTAGTGTAATATTGGGACTTTTTTTCTTGTTAAGTAAAGATGATAAATTCAGAACATTGAACGCTTTTGTCCCCAAAAATCCTGACTTTATATGAGAAACATCATCCTAAAATTAAGTTAATGCTTCAAATAACCTTTGGCAACATCTCCAACATAATTTCTTGATAAGAGATTTTTTTTTTAAATCTTAAGATCCTGAAATTATTTTTTTTTTTTTTCTCAGAGTTTTGTTTGGTAAAAATCCAACATTGTTTGATGATGTAATATCAGGACATTTTTTTCTTAATAGCTTTTTTTTATTGCTTTTGTTCAAGGAATTTCACAAGAATAAAAAATCAACAATACTTTCTTAAGATCAGGACTTATTCTGTATGAACATTGGATTTTTTCAGTGTAGTGTTGGGGCTGTTCTTTAACATTAATATGGAATTTCAGGACTTTTTCTGATTCTTAATTGGTCATATATCATCAGGATTTTCACACTAATTATCCGATATTTCACGGTCATAAAGTGACCAGATTATTACATTATTGTTTTTTTTTATATATATATTGAAGTCTCGACTTTTACACAAACCGAACCGACTAATAGGCTGGATGAGAGAGGAACCCAATCCTGGATTGTCTGATCCTGATTGGATTCAGACTGGCCATGTTGATCCAGATTAAACTTTTGAACATCTAAACCCTGATCCTGATCTTGAACTCCTGGTTTGACTTTGTTTGCTCGCTCTGATGTTCAGAATGTGACCCTGAGTCTGTGTCGATCCACTCACGACTGCACTTTGAGGGAATGTTAGCGTAGCATGCTTAGCTTCAGGCGGCTCGGACCAATCAGAAGGAAGACGTTTGTTTTTGTTTTTGCTCTCCGACGCCGCCGCTGCTGTGCCGGACTCCTGCTGTACTAATGAAATGTAATCCAGCTGTATGATAGTAAATATTGTAGATTATTTGGACCTGTACAGACACACAGATTGTTGACTTCCTGCTGTTTGTTTGTTTGTTTTTGTTTACTTCTCTCTGGTTTGCTAATAAAATACTCGATGATACACGGCTTCAACATCGCTGTTTGCATGTGTGATGAATTTTCAACCCCGACAATAAACTCACTTCCTTCACTTGTCTTTGTATTTTGTGGTCACTCACAGGTTTTCGTGTCGTTGTGTTCATGTTTTTGTGTTTTTTTTCTGTCTGAGGTCCTGAGAGCTCGAAGGTAATCTTTGTTTTTACGACCCTTAAACCCGCAGGAGGACGTCGCCCGTCCATCATCAACGACCCACTCAGGGTTGAAGGGGGAGGAGCCTGTCCCGGCTGACCTCGGCGAGAAGAGGACTCACCGTGAACCACATCCAGACTCAGACCTGCAGGTATTTGAAGTCACCGATTAACCTAACGAGCTTGTTTTTGGTCTGTGTGGGAAGGCTGAGGCCTAACATTAATGTAAAAAAAACTGTCCAAAATACCACATAATTTCAGTCATTAAAGGAGACATCATGTTGATGCATGATTTAATACTTACATATAATATAATACATTTGAAAACAAGACCTTACACCCCTTAATTTTCAAAAATGAGATATTGTATTTTTTCTGATATCCTAGAACGAGATTTGATGCCTCTGAAAATAGGTCATTGCGAGATGTCCGCGAGATTTAAATCATCGTGACGACACGAGGTACCTTTCTTTTTATTGGAGTAATCTGATAAAACACTTCCTCCTCTGTGATGTCCATTAGCCACAAAACCGTCACCGAGGAACACATCCACCAGCAGAGGTATATAGCTCCCTAGCTCACACTCACTCATTACCAGCTCTGGCCTGTAGGGGGACTCAATACGCAGTCGCTGCTTTGAGCCTGCCGGTAAATACAGTAGAAGAAGAAGGACAGACTGGCTCTACCCTCGATAGAACTGACCAATCAGAGCCCAAAGGGCTGAGGTTACTGTAGGTCAGCCTGAGAACCGAGTGTTTCAACGAGAGCTTGATAATGGCCTAAAATGAGGATTTTGAGAACGCTATTGTGGGGCAATGAAGGAACTAAATGACTTGTACTGAGGGCAGAAATGCTTTACAGGCATCCTAGTCTGGCATAGTGAAAAGGAGAAACAAGCATGATATGTCTCCTTTAAATGATGTTTTGTAGTTTCTACATGGTGTTTATTTGCTCATATATCCTGAAATTGATTACTTGTAACTCAGACTTTTTATTTGGTAAATTCCAATACTGTTTTATAATCTTACATCATGACTTTTGTCTCATACATTTAATTATTAATTGATTTTTTTTAAAGATTTTTCTCATAAGATTTCAACAATATTTTCTTTAAAATATCAGAACTTATTACTTTATTATATTGATAATATTTGGACTTCTTCTTGTAAAATTCTGACAATAGACAAAACACATTAATCCATTTAATCCCTAAAAATCCCAGTAATATATGAGATTCACCAGAGAAGCTTCCTCCTAAAATTGACCAAATATTGAAAAAAAACTCATCCAACAAAAACATAAAATTTCAGTGATAAAATGATGTTTTTTTAGTTTCTAAATAGTGTTTCTGTTATCTTAAAATCCCCAAGTTATTATTATTCAAATCTCTTTTTTTGGAGGGGGGTGGGTTAAATTTCAATATTGTTTTCTGACCTTGTATCTCAGAAATTCAAATATTTATATTATTGAAGAACTTTCTCAAAAAAGGTCAACAAAATTTTCTTAATAGCAGAACTTATCAAGTGTTACTTCATTACACTGATAATAATCAGACTTTTTGTTATAAAATTCTGGCCATAGATAAAGAACATTCATCTATTTTATCCCTAAAAATCCTGATATTATATGAGATCCATCATAGAAACTTCCTCCTGAAATTAACCTAATGTTGAAAAAGCCTTTGTCCAAAAACAACGTAAAAAGTCAGTGATGAAATCATTTTTTTGTAGTTTCTACATAGTGTTTTGTTGTCATAAAATCATAAAATTAATTACTTGATACTTAGACTTTTTATTTGGTAAAAATCTAAAATTGTTTTATGATCTTATATCATGACTTTTGTCTCATACATTCAAGTATTAATTGATTTATTAAAGAGCTTTCTCATTAAAGATCAACCATAATTTCTTCAACTTATCAAGTATTACTTTATTGCACTGATAATATTTGGACTCTTTCTTTCTTTTTTTCTTTTTCTTTTTGTTTTAAATTCTACCAAAATATACTGCAGATTAATTTGCTTTATCCATAAAATCCTGATATTTTATGAGATCATCAGAGAAACTTCCTCCTAGAATTAACTTAATGTTGAAAAAAAAAACTTTTGTCCAAAAAACAACATACATAATAAGGGGATGCTTTTGAATTTTCTAAATAGAGGTGATTATTTGTCATATAATCCTAAAAAAAAAAAAATTCTCAGAATTGTGTTTGCTTAAATTCCAGTATCAGGATAGTGAGGCATGGGCATCTTTAAATATCCTGAAATACACCTTTAATGGATTATAACAGTATGAATGATTGCATTATTACAGACACCAACAAGAGAAAGGATTTTTCAGCAAAAAGTAAATCCAACCATGTACAATGTGAACTTTCTGTAATTTTAAGACCATTTTAAGGATTAAAGTCTTTTTATGTCCTGCATCACTGACCCCTGAGGTTTACTACTGGTTGTGGCCGTCTAACTTCTCTTTGTGAATGTTTATTAAAGGGTTAGTTCAGGTTTTTTGAAGTGCTAGAGGCCTATGTACCTTCTAGAGTTAAGTCGAGGCAGTCTAAAAATAGCAGAAATGTCTTGAAGGACTAAAGATTAGAGTTCATGTCTTTCTCAGTGAACGTGTGACTGCACAGACTGGGAATCAAACCCCCAACCCTCCAGCTAACACACAACCAGCTCCACCGCTGCACCACATGATCAGCTCTGAACATGACTGGCTTTAGGACCCTGAGTGGAGCGGGACTGTGAGAGGCTATAAATAGATCAGCGCGTGGATCTGGATCACACGCTGACCCTCAGACCAGGACGAAGACCAGGACCACGGAGGAGCCGCTCCAGCTGAAGTCCTTAGTCTGAGGGACAGGCGGACTCACCTGAGGACCAGCTGATGTCCCCAGAGAGGGGGGGGTGCAGACACTGACCGGAGTCATTCGTCCTTGTGTTAAGGTGAGGCGTTTACTGACCTCTGCTTCTGTGGGAACACGGAGACTCTGCTGTTTTCACTGCTGACATCAGGGTCACAGAGCCTCCCATGCATGTGATCGTTTTCAGCTTTTATTTACCGGATATTTAATTTATTCAAAGCAGAACAGCAGCAGAGTAACAAGAAGCACGGGGGACGGAAACAAAAATGTAAGTCAACATTTGGACTGTCAGATTTCTCTTTTAAAGGTTCCAAACGCTGGAATTCATTAAAATCTAAAATTAATTTAAATGAATCTAATTCAGTCTAATTAACCTCAGATTTAAAACCTTCTCTATGAAGGTAAAGTGCTGTAACCATTCTTAGTCTGTCATGCTTTTAACTTATTTTGAACTGGTTTGTAGAAACACTTCTGTAATTTTATGCTGTAAAAAATTGTACATTTTATAATTTACTTATTCAAAGGCCCGACAAGGGACAAGAGATGGAAGTTACATTTGCTATAAACCCTGAAGCACATCACACATGCTACTTACTGACTGGACCAGACGAAAACAGCGGCTTCTTTCATTTCACGTAGTGCCGTAAAGCAGTTTGCACTTGTTGAAGTCTCTCGCGACACGTGTACCGGGCCCAACCTTGAAAGTTAGAGTCCCTAAGCAGAGCAGGGTGGTGCTGTGGTGGGAAAGGCAGTTCTCTCTATTACAGTGAATATTTTAAGACTCAAATCTTATATTGTGTTGTTTTAATGTCATCTATAATCCAAGGGTTTCAGTCTGGAGAATGGGCGCCATGCTAACTCAAAAATTCACTTTGTTCCAATACTCAATATTTCTCTCTCTCTGAAAAGGTCCCTGCTGTCCTTGAACCCTTCTGATGGCGTAAGCCCGCCCGAGGGTCCGATCTCCAGGATGCAGCCGCTGTGTAAAGTCACCAAATGCCTGTTCATCAGTAACGCCCGCTCTGCCTGCAGCGACGAACTCCTCCAGCAGGAGGCGGTGACGCTCTGCATCAACGTGTCCAAGCAGCAGCCGTTTCCATCTGCAGACATCAAGAAGCTGCAGATCCCCGTCTACGACGACCCGCACGAGGACCTGTACGCGCACTTCGACCGCTGCGCCGACGCCATCCACAAGGAGGACAAGCGTGGAGGGCGCAGCGTGGTGTATTGCAAGAACGGGCGCAGCCGGTCGGCCACTGTCTGCATCGCGTACCTGATGAAACACCGCAAGCTAACGCTGACTGATGCGCTGCAGGTGGGCTAACGCAGGACTTCATTCTGGTGTTGTTTGGATCAGAGTCCACTTATATTTGATAACCAAAGATCTTCATTGTCTGTTCTTCAGAAGGTGAAGACGGCTCGCCACGTGGTCGACCCGAACCCGGGCTTCATGGCGCAGCTGCAGAGGTACGAGCAGGAGCTGAAGAAGAGACGAGGAGACGCAGACTGATGGACGGGATTGTCTTCAACCAGGAAACCTCAGTACAGCAAACTCTTTTAAGAGTCTCATAACAAAACTCGTCTCCTTACAAATGGGAAAAAGTACGACCACTTAACTTAACCAGCGTAAATATACAAATGACCTCATAAGATAAAAAAGGCCAATAAAGGCAATATAAAAGCAGTATAAAGAGGCATAAAGTAAGTACAAGTAACTTAAAAGACAGACAATCAGCATCACTGATCAAAACCAGAAGGTGCCAATACGGTCAAACCAGCCTCCATAAAAACGCCATAATCTGACGATAAATAAGCAAGTCTGTGTAAAATAAATGAGGCAAAATATGAAAGAAGAAAATCCATGATCTTATGAAGTTTGGCCAAAAAAAGGAAAGAAAACTGGGAAAAACATCCCCAAAGAAGTAAAAAATCAACCAAACTGCAGCGATGAATCGACAAGCTAGCACCAAATCAACCGTAAGACAACAACAAAACGAACAACATACAAAAACAAAAGCGGCCAAATTTGATGAAGAATGTTCTTAAAAGAGTCATAAAAAAGATAAAAATGACTCAGGTGTATTTCCATCATGTGGTTTTGTCTCGCCTCTTCTGTTTTTAAAATTTCCCTTCAAATATTGAAGCGTCGACTTTATTTATTATCCACTGATGCTCCATGTGAGCCGAGCTGTTAGTAAAATGTCTGATGCGGGAATCGAACCCCTCTGGTGGTCGTCTTCGTGCTGCTGTGTCTCCCCTGAACTCTCTCCATCACTAACAACAAAACTCGTCTCCTTACGCCGTCTCTAAAGTGAAGCATCAGAGAAGAGAAAAGTCTTATATTCACATGGGGACAGCAATGGTAATCAAAAATAGACTTGAGTATAAAACAGTTTGTGCGTTATGAGAAACATAGACTTAAAACTACACAGTCACTCATTTACAAAGTAATTGCACATTGTTGGCATTAGTACTACGACAGGGTTTCTGCAGGACACTGAAAAGCTTTAACAGACGTTTAATTGATTTTGTGAAATTGAAGGCCTTAAATGGCATTAAAAATCATCAAATTTAATTCTAAGTGGCATAAAAGAAACTGTAATTTTAAGAAAAATAGTTAATGAAATATTTTATTGGGATGCACGATATAATCGGTTTGATAACGATATCAAACTCATTGTATAGTGCATCCCTGTTTGATATCAGTATCAACCGTTATCAGCCTAAAAAAATAAATATTGTATCAGCCGATATTTAAAATTTTGCAGATATTTACAGCCAATATATCGGCTACATATATTGGCTGTAATATCTGTAAATTATACAGATGTCCAAAACTGATGCACCTTCTCATCACTGCATGGGTACATTTGAGTATCAAGGTTTTCATTTTTTCAAGAGTTAAAAGTTGTTCTTGTTTTACATCTGTTCATGTGATAATATGCTGTTACACTGAAGGAAACTAGTCCATTTTATTAAGCACAGAGCTTGTGCTCTTGACCTGAAACATCGGTATCTGCGATTATGAATCAGAAAAAATATCAGCAGATTGGATATCGGCAAATATCAAATATTGGTCATCCCTGATATGATAATAATAAGATAATAGTATATAATTATAAACTGTGTTCCGCCAGATTCGCCATTTCAATAATTGTTTCTGGCCGGTCGGGTTTGTTTGCTGTTAAACTGGATGTTTGGAAAGTGCCTGGTGGGCGGGACCATGTGGAGGACCTAGTGGTCTCCCTCCAGTGAAGTAAAGTTCACTCTTAGCTTATATATGTTTAAGGTGACATAGTTTTTTAGACAGTCTTCGTTTTTCGTGAACACACCATACTCATTTTGACGTCACACTTAGTATGAGTATTACGTTAGTATGCCATTTCAGACACAGCCCAGGAATAAGTCCGCCATCACATCCACGTCCTCCGCTGTTGTTGTTGGACGTAACGGAGGTGAAACACAGCAGCACTTCAATGGCCCCGCCCATGAGGGGGAGGAGCTATGAGAGCGTGTGATGGGAAATTAAGAGCTGAAGGGCGGTGGAGGTGAAACCACAGGAGGAAAAATGTCCACAGTGCTTTAAAGTCTGTCTCATATCCTCTCAGACTGCTGAGCGCTTGGATCAGGGCTCTAGACCAGGCAGCTACATTTATATTAAAGTCTAAATGACAATGTGCTCTACATGCTGCAGCAACAAGCGATTATAATCAGGATGAACTCTCGCACGGAAAAAACAGAAACTGTATTTCTCTTTCACTTTGGCTCCAATCAGAGATGACAACAGCCTTTAACCTGTTCAGCCCCTTTTGAAGCCTTCTGCTCCAAAATGACATCCTCATAAAGGAAAGAGTGAATCAGCAACCACAAGGATATTCAACATCAGTGATCAAGCCCAGAAGGTGCCGATATGGTCAGAGTAGCGTAAAAACCCCACGGCCATAATCTGATGATAAATAATCAAGACACTAAAATAAGAACAGGCAAAGTTTAAAAGAAGAAAATCCATGATTGATGAAGAATGGCCAAAAAAGGGGACAAAACAGGTAAGAAAAAATCCAAAGAAGTCAAAAATGCAACAAAAATGCAACGACAAATGAACGAGCACCAAATCAGCAATAAGACAAATATATATATTATATATATTTATACGGCAAAAAATGAACAAAACAACGTTAAGTACAAAAGGCAAAAGAGGCCAAACTTGATGAAGAATGCCCTTAAAAAAAGAGTCATAAAAAGGTGAAAATGGCTCGGAGTAGGTGTAAATAAAAGTAAACGGCAGCGATGAATTCGTTCCTTAAAATGGTTTGTTATGGAGGGATGCACATTTGAAAATATGTGATTACAAATGAACAAACAGCCCCAAAAACTGCCACAAGTGGAATATTAATGATTTAAAAGACGGAAAAAAAGAGAGAAAATTTGCCAAAAAATGACAAAACATCATAAAAAGGCCCAAGCAGTAAAGAAAAAGACCAAAAAAGGAAAAATAACAACCAAACAAACCAACTCAGGATGGACATCAAACCAAGACAAAGATGTAAAGAGGTTATAAAAGATATATACTGTCATTTATTAACACCTGAGATCATATCTTTACCTTAAAAAACACCTGAATCGAACTGCCACGAGCCAAAGTGACAGAGAAATACTTTATAAATACAGCTTCTGCGACTCATTTATCCTTAAAGAAGATATGAAAATAGATTTTAAACTAAAGCTGATAATGAAATGCATCAAAAAACTGAAGCACAATGTCGCCTCGCAGTAAATAATAATATGAGCTGTAGTATGAGCTGCACAGTAGATTTCTCTATTTTATAAGAGCTAAAAAATATTTCAACACACATATATCATAACATTAATAAAGTGAGTTTAGTCACTAAAACAATAACTTATTTAAACTTTCTGTGCCATGACATTTAAGTGAAACATGCAGACGTATAAACTGTGACTTTCTCTGCTTTAATAAGGGCTTATATTTTTATTTTGTACTTTATTTCAGGGAGTTTTGTTGCCGGTAGAGATTATAATCCAGCATTAACTCAGTCCGTGGTTTAAATCACTGTGTTACTTCATGCTCAGGGGAAACTGAAAATCAAATCCTTGTTCTTGGTTGTTTGTCATATATACACTTAAGTGCCACTTTATTAGGTACACCTGTTTAACTGCTCATCATGCTGAAAACAAAACAGGTCCAGATTGACTCTCTTGTCCTTGTCTTCATGCCTACAGTTGCTGCCATGTGATTGACTGATTGTTGGCTCTTTTCTCTTGCAGTTGAGTGAGTGTACCTAATAAAGTGGACAGTGAGCATGTTTTCATTAAGCTGGAGCAGCTCTTTCTAACCAGCAGCTCAAAAAGGAGCAGACTTCTCAGTGAAGTCTTTTTCTGCCTTATTTTAAACTTTTATTCTCTTTCAAAAAGGAAAACAGAAAAGTTTTAAGTTGATGTTCTTTTCTGAAATGTCAGTAAATCTGAATCTCACTCGCTCAGACGGATGCTGTTCAGACTCCGGCCTCACGATGGAGACATTTTCCCGTCAGTCAGAGGGATGATTACAGTAAAACTGTCATGTTGAATTAAATTCTCCTTAAAATGTTCTTACAAAAGTCGACTGTGCACATAAACTCATTTATATCTTTACTCTAATCAATCCCTCTCTCTGACAGGATAAGCACACGTCAGTGTTTTAGAGATGGAAGTTATGTCTGTCAAATAAGTCAGAATCCTGAAATTAAAGTCAATTGTTTTAGGGTAAAGTCAGAACTATGGGATTTGAGTCATAATTTTAGATTAAATCTCAAATTCAGGGATCCTAGTAAGAAATGTTGTGTTAAAGTCAGAACTAAACATTTTAAAACAGAAAATGAAAGTTAAAACTATGAGATTAAACCCAGAATTCACAGAGTGAAATTATATGATTAAAGGCATAATTGAAAAGTTCTAGTAAGAATTTAGGGATTAAAGCCAAGCATTTTAAATTCAATTTGACAATTATGTGATTTAAGTCAGAACTATGAGATGAACATGAGAATTATTAAAATTTAATTCAGAATTCTGAGAGACAAAGTCAGACTAAAGGAAATAAAGTCAGAATTTTAAGACTAAGGTCAGAAATTATAACCTTGCATAGCAGATGGTCCTGCCTGATTCAGTTCCTGAAATCCTGCAGATCCCATCTTGTAGCGCTCCGTTGACCAATGGATTCACTGGCTAAAATTTTAACGGCCCAATCAGGAAAAGAGGCGGGAGCTGCAGGAGG
>JAZDUH010000187.1:0-173429 GCA_036419115.1 Scarus forsteni
CCTCGGAGCAGAACTGTGATGTTACGAGTGTAGTAACACAAGAACTACATTACCCAGCATGCAATTTGAGTTGGGAGCATGCGTGGGAACCCATAGGTACGTCCCGGCGTGGATTTTGCGTTCTCAACTAAGTACACAAGCCTATCTACAATACGATGTGTAAACAGCGATCCATGTTTTGATGCCGACGCCAAGACAATACGGTGCCGTCCTCGTGTGAGGAGGGCCTAAAGGTGATCGAGCATTTTCTGTCAGAGCTCCTTGGCTTTGGAGGAGATAAGGCGAGCTGAATCAGTGACATCTTTTAAATCACATCTTAAAACCCACTTTTTTAGACTTGCTTTTACATGATTTTTTTCTTTTTAAAATTCTTTACTATTTTAACTTACTTGTTTTATTATTTTGAGCTCTACTGTTCTTATCCTTCTCACGGTTTCTCATTGTTTTATTCCTGTTTTTATTCCTGTTTAAACTTTTTTCTTGTTTTGACATACTCAGTTTTTATAATCCTTATTTTATTTCACTTTATTTTATGTATTGATTTATTTATTATTAGTATTTTTTTATTTTATTTTATTTTTTTCTCTTTTTACTAGTTCTCTATCTCCCCTCTTCTTTTCAATCTTCCTGATGTGATGTTGTCAACCTTCAACAGTCTTAAATTAATCTATGTATCTGTAAATCTACTTTTGTCCTTTAATCTCCGTGTCATTATGCATTATACCAGCTGTTTCAATCCTAACAGTTTATTCTGTTTCTTTCATTCTGTTGCTTTAGTTAACTCGACCCTCCGTGCCTTTTCCTCTGACTCTCGTGGTCTCTGGTGAACTGATTGTTGATTTTATTCTGCCTTTTTCTACCTGTCTGTTAAAGCACTTTGTAAACTTCTGTTTTTAAAGGTGCTATACAAATAAAGTTCTAATTCTTATTATTATCTACTGAATCCAGGCTGCCATATTATTATGTGTTTACACTTATTTACACAGAAGATGAGATATTTAAGATTGAGGGAAATGTATAAAAACAAGGTTTTGTTAAGTGTTTTAACTTTAAACATCACCTTGGATGTAATAGATAGGCCTAATAGGTGAAGGAATATATCGAATATCAGTCAATATATATTTTTCCTCTTTGAATATTTTAAAGCTAAGGAGGTGAGTCACCTAAGTCACCATGTTACATTGACTGTAAAACACAATGGTTCTGTGGAGAGTGGTAGAAGCAGATGTTATGTTATAATGTTTCACATCAATGACAAAAATGCTTTACCACAAGTGTTGTCAGTCTCTGTTACTCGAGACTTTCCCAGTTGCCTCAGCATCTTCTCTTCTTGCACATTTCCTTCTTGTGTCACATGCTTTGATTTCTTTAAACTGCACAATTTAAAGTATTCTTTTACTCACATGCCTCTGAGGATGGCACATGAAAGCGTCATCCAACATTAATCTCCTCTGTGCTGTTTGATGAGAGATAAAGCTAAAGCTGATGTTCAAAAGGAACGTCCGCTTTGACGCACCTCCACTAAATTATTTTCTGAAGGGAGCGTATCCTCAGACCTTCTCCATTTCAACGAGTGAGAGCACAAAGTACATCCTCCAGCTAAAACATGAGAGGCTGGATCATCATTTATGACACTTCTGGTAAGAGAGAGAGAGATCTACAGAGACAAAACTCTTATTTGTTACCAATACCCTTTACAAATCCCATAACCCTCAACCCTCTTTTGTGCAGTGAGTCAACCAGTAGTAAATTTATCAAAGTGTGCGAACACGAGAGCCAGAGAGGGGCTTAGCGTTTGGAAAAAGCAATTAATTGCTGGATAATACCCCATGTAACAGGATTTCAATGACTGTTAGCACTGCTGCGTTCCAAAAGTAGATTTATTCCCATAATCCCATGATGAAAGGGATGACCAATTATTTCCCATGCACTGGAACACACTGCCTGATCCAGGGCGAGGCCGGCGGGAGAAAGAGGAAGAGAGGAGTAGGAGGAAATGCCAAGAACGTGTTTGTGTACACACGCACATTTACTATTCAGCCAGCAACAACAACCTGTCACTCCTCACAAATTACCTAACGCAGAGCTTTTAATGATACGATTGCAGTGCAACTCACGGGAGAAAGATGAAAGCCACGCGTTGCTCCATTAGCTGCAGACTCCGTGGCTGCTGAAAATTAGGCCCCATGTTTCTTGGCGTTTCATCAGTTTTGAAGGATGTTGAAAATATGGGTTAACATTCATGAAGTTTGTGTTTGAGTTTCAGCGGCAGAGTGTCATCATAAAGGAGTACACATGATGTTATTGAAACAGGCACTAAAATCTTTCAAAGGAATTCATTCATAGACACTTGTCCCTGGTGAGTCATGATGCTACAGATCCTAATTAAGAGGAGATAAAAGCAGCATGGGGCAAACTATTTCTCAGAATGTTTCGACGAGCATGAAACTTTTACCCAGAACTTGTCAGATAATTTAAAGCGTTTTGTTTGACAGCTTTTTTCTATGATCTGAATTGTTTCAAAACTCCCCACCATGTATAATTGCAGAGTTAAAGGTGGACTATCAGAGGGGAAAACACATGTCCAATAAAAAACAGAGAAAAGTTTTGATTCAATTTAACATAAGTTTGGTCTTCCTTTGCTCCCTTTGCACAGTCCTAAAAGAGTTTAGCTTGAGGAAGACATTTGGGGAATACATAGACTGTACGCTAAAGCAGCCGTTCCCCAAAAAATGGCAGCAATGTGAGATACCGTCCACAAAACGAGATTTTATTCATGATTTTAAAGGAGACATATCATGCTTGTTTCTCCTTTTCACTATGCCAGACTAGGATGCCTGTAAAGTGTTTCTGCCCTCAGTACAAGTCATTTAGTTCCTTCATTGCCCCACAATAGCGTTCTCAAAATCCTCATTTTAGGCCATTATCAAGCCCACGTTGAAACACTCGGTCTCAAGGCTGACTTAAAGTTACCTTGCAACGTCACAGCCCTTTGTGCTCTGATTGGTCAGTTCTATCGGGGGTTGAGCCAGCTTGTCCTTCCTTCTTCTACTGTATTTTCTGGCAGGCTCAAAGCAGCGAGCGCATATTGATTCCCCCTACAGGCCAGAGCAGTTAATGAGTGAGTGTGAGCTAGGGACCTATATACCCCTGCTGTTGGATGCGTTCCTCTGTGACGGTTTTGTGGCTAACGGACATCACAGAGGAGGAAGTGTTTTATCAGATTACTCCAATAAAAAGAAAGGTACCTCGTGTCATCACAACGATTTAAATCTCGTGGTCATCTCACATTGACCTATTTTCAGAGGCATCAAATCTCGTTCTAGGATATCAGAAAAAATACAATATCTCATTTTTTGCAAATAAAGGGGGTGTAAGGTCTTGTTTTCAAATGTATTATATTATATGTAAGTATTAAATCATGCATCAGCATGATATGTCTCCTTTAAATGATATGTTACTGATTGCAGTAAAAATACATGCAGAAAATGGGATAGATTTCTCATAAAACCACAGTCAATAGGTAATGTTTATGGTAAAATGAACATGAAAACATGCACACCATATTTTCATGATTTTTGCCTGGAAAAACACTGTACTTGAATAAAACATGCGCCCAAATTTAAAATATTATGTTTATTTAAAGTTTTAACCAATGAAGTTTCAGTATTTTCTCAACAAATACACAATTTTAGCAGATGCAGAAACACCTTTTACATCTTTTTCATTCCCCCAAATTGTGATGATAAGTGTATTAATGCCTATTAATAGGTTAAAAAACCTTTTTTGAGGGTTTACTTCTTCAAAAAGTGTCAATGGATTATAATGTGATGACTGGGAGCTCTGCTGACTTTTGAAGCTTGTGCCTGTGATGCTGTGCAAACCATATTACCCCGGCAGAACTGGGCTTCCCCAATAATCCATTATGCATAGGCTCTGTCTCCAGCACAGAAAGTCATTACTTTCTTAGGAGAAGGCTCAGATATTCTGTTCCCCTTAATATGACCTGAATGGAGGGGTCTATGACAGTGTCAGGTGGCAGATGATGCTACAGGACATCTCAGTCGAAGTCCTGTGCCTGTTTGGCCCCTTTCGTTGGCTTTTTGTCTTCCTGTAGCCAAGCCCAAATGGAATCCTGGATGATACCACATGGTTTCAAATGGAAACCATAACACTACCTACCAACTCCAGAATTTTTTTGACTTGCTAACAGCTTTCATATGCAGAGTTTGTTTAAAGATTATCCAGGACCACCTATTGTTTTCCCCACAATAAAACAATTGAAACACCTTTTATCAGACTTTCCAGATTGTCTTTGAATTCGCTTTAGAGCAGCTATAAACACTTTTACTCTTGCATGTGAAAAACACTCTGATCCTGTTTCACGAAGAATTTATTGCAGCTTATTTTTGCAGATCTTCTTCTAATTATACTATTTGTTTTTTTTTTCCAAGGTTCAGGTCTTGGTCCATACAGTAACAATAAATTGAGCTAAACACACCAAAACAGTTCCTGCATCATGCAGTTTGAGCTGTTTTGTGCTTGAATGTATAAAAAACAATCAACCTGCCCCTTTACTCTGCATTAAGTGGCAATTTCACCCAATAGGCTTAAAATATGTTCATAAAAAATACTGAGCCAAGAGAAGGGGGCAACTTTAACCTGTTTATTTTGAGGTAATTTACAATAAACTTCAACATGCAGTGCAAGTTTGCCTATTTAAACAAAGCTTTTTACTTAAGTTCAATCAGGAGACACCAAATTTATTTATATATGTTACAAGTTTGGAAGAAAAAAAATGAGCGGTGTCTTTTGTTAGAAGCAATCAGACTCCATAGGGATATCTTTGTGTATTTCGGAGGTACCAAAGCCAATAAGAGTGGTGCAGGAATGACATATTTGGAGGCTAATGTGGAAGTTAGCATCACGCTGGTTCCCTCAGCTGCATTGTGTTTTGAATCACTGCTGATAATAAACTCTGTAGAGAACAAAAACATTTTAAAAGGGGATGTTCTTTCCTTAGTGGTTATCTGAACAACTGACCTATTTTTAAGGTTTAAACATAACCAGCAAGACTGAAAAGTTAGCTACTCAGCCAGTGGAACTACAACATCGCAGCTCATCTCAGAAGCAACTACATATTTGTAGTTTATTGTAACCTCTTGTATGAAAGTTTCGTAATAATTGCAGGGCCTGATCAAGTTAGTCCTCATGGCTGTGGCAATAGTGTTTAAATTATCAAATATAAAACAAAAATCAGAAATGCTCTTTGGTGGATCATCAGCCATTTTTGTAGTTCATGTTACCAACAAGCAGTTGTGAGCACAAAACATGGCTTTAGAATTGACAGCAGGCAACATCAGATGGATTTTAATTTTTCCAATTAAACTTTTAGACTTTTATGTGCTTGTGTTCATCACAAACCTGATCTCAGGCAATCAGTTTCTTGCACCATTTACTCTTGGGGGGGACTAGAAACCAGGAATTGCTAAATGCTAACTCAGTTCTGCATTTTTGGAGTTATGGTGCATTTCAGTTGTACTGGGAAGTGGATATTTCTGAGCTCCAAGTCAGAAATTTCAACTGGAACGAAACCTGAGGTCAGAATTTCCTACTAGGAACTCGGGGGATCTTCACTACCCCGAGTTGACAATCGAAGATGGCTTCCCCCAGTCTGAACATTTATTAAGCTCCTGTAATTACTGGTTTATTAGCACTTCTGACTAGTGTGTATCACACTAAATCAGCCATATACACAGTATTGTTCAACTTATATTTATAGAAATGCTTCCATAGTGTTATTTATATTCTTCATGTGGAATTTGTGAACTACAACGCAGGGCGTGCTAACAACGGTGAACAATTACCTGGTAGATCGGCATTTTTTTCCAACTTTGTAACTGGAACACTGATAACTCGGAGATTCAATTGCTCCCACTTCACTCTTCCCTGTTTTGAGGTTAATGTAACGCAGCATTATTCCTGCACCACCCTCTTGCGAGACAGGCTACCCCTCGCTTGGAGTCTTGACACTGGTGGTGGGGAAGGATAAGGGATAAGACGAGGAGTCGACTTCTGAGCAGCTTGCTGATAGTCTGATGCAGTGGACTGAGGGCCTGCTGGATGAGGTGAGGGGCCAGATTTCTGAAGAGTTAGGCCTGGACTCCGATGAGTGGAGTGAGTGGAGATGCCTGGGGTGGAGAAGGGTTGCTGAGATCACACAGCATGACACCACCATACTGATTGTGGAGGAGCAAAGACATGATTCAAAATTCTGACAGCATCAGGATGACTGACTGGACAAGTCCCAGCAGAATCAGTTTAGCTTAGTGCCTAATGATTTGAATCACCTGTGCAGGAGGCAGGCAGAGTGAAGAGATAAATGAGAGGCGACTCAAAATGAACACAACTGACTGAATGAATACTTCAGTCATTAATTAACTTTCGCTATGAGCTTGATTAAGTTAGCATGAGTTACATTGACTAGCAATACTGCTCTTAATTGTCTCCACAGTAACTTTGAAGATTGTTGGTGTACTTATGTTTTGACAGCTAGCAAGTTTTTGGTCATACAGAGGCAAAATTGTTTGCCTGACCACTATAAGGTTTTTTACGCCATCTCCTTAAATAGGGGTGCACAGTTAGTTTTTGTGCCTCTCTTAGTGCACATCAGTGTGCTGGTGCTTGTACTTGTACAGCATATAGAAAGCTTATATTTCCTAAAATGGCTGCATAAATACTCTTGAAATACGTATAATAGTTTTAGAACTAGGGCTGGGTATTTCCAGCAACTTCACGATACGTATCCCGATACTAAGACCACGATACGATACGTATCCCGATACACGTAAATTGTGAACACTGACTATGCTTTAAGCAAAATTATTTTTTTCTTATAAGAAGAAAAAGAACAAGGATGAGTTTTAAGTGGTTCTACAACTTGAGAGACATAAATTCAGATCCTCAAAGATGGTAGACCTAAGTTCAAATTTAGAACATATGCTTCATTATGTAGCTCGTCTTCTACCTTGAACTGTGCCACTGTTAACATTAGCCAAAGTGTATTTACAACAACTGTCAAAATATTTAGGCCATATCGATTCTGAAGAATCTGTATCGATACACGTATCCCAAAGGAGTGCGATACGATATTTTGCCGTATCGATATTTTGAGCACAGGCCTATTGAGAACTGTTGTTTGCTCTGCATCAGAGCTTGGAGAGCATTTTTCCCAGATTTCATTGAGGGAATTACACAACGATTGATTGGTCTTTTGTGTCCTTCCTGAGAAGTACCCTTTAAGCTCTTGATAAAAGTCAACTATGAATTTGGCTGAAATCAAGCTTTAATGTCTAAAACTTCATTCAAATTTTTAAACAGGGGAAAATACAGTCTGTGGTGAGCACCAGATGTGATTTCAGGATTAAAACTTGGCTAACGCAGGTCAACACCAGACTTAAACATGCATAGGTTGTTTCAAACAGGATGTCTGTTGGGTGTGTGGCGATGTTGATGTCATCTTAAGGTGCATATTATCTTTCAAAATGTCTATGAGGGCTTTATCTCATGTTGATCGTAGTTTACAGAAACTAGGAAATTGAAGTTTTTTTTCAACCGAGCTGTGATTGCATTATTTTTACAAGATGTGTACTATTTATTGCTGTATTTCTGTATAGTTGTTAAAATTTTAAGTAATTGTTGTAGTAGGTTATTTATTGTTTGTGTTGTATTGTGTTATTCTTTTTTTTGTAGTTTAACATTTTTATTGTGCTTTTCAATTTGTAGCTGTTTTTTACTTCGTTGTTGCATTGCATTTTTAGTGTTGTGGTTTTTGATTCGATTAAACTTTTTCAATTTTTTGTTGTTCTTTTTCATTTATTAAATTTTGTTCAGTTTGCTGTTGTGATGTTTTAGTGCTGATTTTCAATTTATTGTTTTTATTGTTTTTTTCATTTAGTTGTAAAGTTTTTCAGTTGTGTTTTTTAATTTACTTTTGTTTCATCGCTTTTGTCTCATCACTGTTTTTTTTTCACTTCTGTTGTGTTGTGATGCTGTGTTTTTAAATTTTTTTGTGTTTTAACAGGGTTATAAATGGTTTGGTGACATTTTTATGGAATGTTGGTCATGGTGGTGATCTAAATCTGGATGTGCATCCAGATTCTTTTGTGAGGGATTTCTGTACAATGCGAGATAGGGCTGTCTTAACACTTTGAGTAATAACTCAGTGGGTTTACATGATATATATTCGGGAAGTGTGCTCATGATGTTCCAATTCAAATGTCAGTCCAGAATTCTCATAAAGGATTGATTTGGGATGTAAGAGAGCAGCTTTACAAATTTTTGACAATAACTTGCCGGACAATGTTGGAAATGCCTTGGTGGAAGTTTGTGCGGTTGGAGCACTTCTACTAAAAAATATTTTGAGCTTGAATGTCAATGTTTTGGATGAAAATGTCGAATATGTAACCAATAAAAAGTCACATATGACTGCTTTCTGAATTAAAGGATAAGTTCAGTTTCTACAGCTTTCACATTGTTTATAGAATGAAGTAGAACAATATACTCACCCAGAAGGCTTTCCTGATCCAAACAGTGCTTCGGGAGATATTTAGATCCAAAATCGAGCGTCCGACATCTGTATAATGGTAGCACACGGGGCATATATAGCGCCGCTCCTAAAACTGCATTAATCATCCAAAAACTCATTAGTTTCACCAATATTTCATCATGGTCCGCTCACGCTACTCCTCCATTACAGTCCAGGGTCACTCCACCCATGTTTTTGTGACTGTGCTGACCTCTGAACTGGAAACTTTCTTTACGGCTGCCGCGCATGCGCAGTACGTCTTCCTCCTTTCGATGAGCTCCTCATCTGTAAACTCTGGCTCGAAACTGTAAGGACACCCATCATATTCAAAGTTCTCGTCCACAACATCTTCATCTGATAGATATTCGTCCATTTTGCACAAAACTGGAAGAAGAAAGTTGTTGAGTAGCCGGCAGTCGCCCCTGAAACAATGAGCCGTACTGCTACCCGTGTGCTACCATTATACGATTTTGGATCTAAATATCTCCCGATCAGGAAAGCCTTCTGGGTGAGTATATTGTTCTACTTCATTCTATAAACAATGTGAAAGCTGTAGAAACCGAACTTATCCTTTAATGGGTTTTTTGGTTTAGCATGGGAAATGCTAACAGCATATTTAAATTCTTGTTTCCTAGTTATCATCACTCTTAATTACAAAGTAAGTTAAGGTTAACAAGGTCAGTGAAATTAATGAATCTTTAAGCACAGTGGAGAGTTCCCTGGTGACTTCTGCACCTGCACAACTCAAGAGTTCACTCACATTTCCTTTACAGGGTCGACCTGGCAGGCTGCCATCATTACACACCTCCTCCACACACACCGTTACTGTAGATATCAGCCTGCGGGTCAGAGAGCCTCCATTGAGATTCCAGTCATACACGATTTTGTTGAATTGTGATTCATTGCACCAAATTTAACCCAGTCTGTCTGTCTGTCAGTTTTTCAGGCCACATGTTTTGTCTCCATTGCTGCACACTTTCAGTGAGGTCTGAGTCATGCTGACAAAATCTCCATGTGTGTATTTTTGGTGTGTGTTTATGAGACAGTCAGTGAACAGTGTGTCCTGCAGTGTGTTGAGGGACACACAGCTGTGCTTACCTCGAGTACCTCATCTGCTGTTATGGGTGTTGTTGATGTGTAAGAGTTTGTGTTGTGTGTGTGTGTTGATGTAAAAGCGGATGCTGACTGAGGTGTGTTCAGTGTGTGTGCAGGGTGTGGGCGGAGGTAATTAAGGTGTCAGGAAACATGCATTATTAATCCTAACACAACGTAATAATGGAGCAGCAGCGTGATCTGTCATGCCCAGCCGCTTTAACAGCCCTGGGGTGTGTGTGCCACTGTGTGTGTTCTGCATGTTTTCACAAATTTGTTACTGTGTTAAATAAAGATAAACCGAAATGTGTTGTTTTGATGTCTGTATTTTCTTGCGTCTGTCTGCCTCACCTACAAGACTAGGTGTTTAGCAGTGTGGTTAGCTGCCTCTCAGAGGTTTACAGTGGTCTTGGATAGCTGATAACAAGCACTGTGGCAAAATTCGTGTAGCCTAAGTCATGTGTTTTATTCTTCATGATAATCTTCACAAAGTAACCTACCTTTCATGATTTTTTTGAAACTTAAACATAAACTGCAAGAGTAAAAAGATATTAACAAGCTATTATGCCACGACAAAATGGTGGTTAAACTTAAAACAACTATCACACTTCCAACATATAAGCCACTTTTTAACTCCTCGTTTGAGAATTTCCTCCAAGCCAATTGAGCTGATCAAGTTGGTTCCCATGTCAGTGGCCATGATGTATGTGTTGATGTTTTCTTAAAAAAAACAATCAGAAATGATTGCATTTAGTCCCCTGCCATTTTTTGTAATCTTTGTTTAGGAGTTCAGACCAAAGAGGAAAAGGACTGTCCAGACTCTGTCATGTTATGGGGGGGTGGGGGTGTTGATGCCCATATCATGGGTACCTTGCACATCTGTCAAGGCACCATTAACACACAAAGATACATACAGGTTTTGGAGCCACATATGCTCCCATCCCAGTGATGTCTTTTTACGTGATGTCTCTGCTTATTTGAGCAAAACAATGCCAAGCTATTCTGCAGATGATACAGCAGCGGGACCTTGTAGTAAAAGAGTGCAGATACTAGACTGGCCTACCTGCAGTCCAGACCTGCCTACCAACTGAAAATGTGTGACGCATTATGAAACACAAAATATGACAGAGACCACAGACTGTTGAGCAACTTAAGCTGTACATCAAGTAAGAATGGGAAATCCTTCCACTGAAACAATTACTGTCCTCAGTTCCCAATCACTTAGTGAATGTTGCAAATCAGAAAGGTGAGGTAACACTTTTGTAAACTTCCCCTGTGGCAGGTTTTCTGAACGTGCTCAAGTGATATATATACATATGTGTGTGTGTCCTGTGTTAGTATTGTATTTATTTGAACAATCAGTGACCTTGACCTTTATACATGACCTCCAAAATCATATGACTTAATGCCTGACGTAAAGTGGACACATGTCCAAAGTTTGAGAAAAATCCCACAAATCATTATTTAGATTCACATACAAAGACCAGCGAGGAACATGAGACCTGGAGACCTCAACCTTTAATCCAGGACATCCAAAATGCTAAGTTTGAAACAATTCTAAAAAACATTTTCAGAACTCGAGTTCACAAGCAGAGGAGGACAATGTGACCTTTGACTTATGAACTGATAAACAAGCAGTGCACTTGAAGCCCAATTTAACTTAATCTCTGACCTGTGACCTCCAAAGTCTAGTGGGTTGATCTTTGAATTCCAACAAGGTTGAGTGTGTGTAAATTCAAGGAAAATCACTCAAAGTGTTCTTTAGATCTGGGGTTCACAAGAGTGACCTCAAACTCCTGGAACTAATATAGAGGCCACCTAATGAGCCTGAATCAGTATTTAAAGAGGATGTAACCTATTGTTGAGGCTTTTTATGTTTCATGAGGTCCTTTTCTGATTCAAAAGACACCATAGGGGACACTGGCTGTGGTCGTGACAGGGCCATCGGACTATAAATACGAATATTTTCTTCATTCATGTCTCCGGAGACTGGGGACAAGCCCAGCTTGTTTGTGTTGTAAGACAAAGACACAGGGTTTTGGTGTTAGGCAAGTTACCGGGCTGTGACTCAGTGCTTAATGCTGATTTTTACCCTCACTGTTGAGTGTTATGTCATTTTCCCTGCAGGCTGAGTTCTGTTGGGGTTATGTGGAGTTGGTGCTTTTAAATCCAGGTTGAGCTGTGGTAAAAGAAAAGGAGTGGGAGACTACTGAGGGCTTAAGGAAAGTTGTTTTCAGGGTTAGGAGACCAGGCCAAAAAAAATCACACACAGATGGAGTAAAAAGGTGCAAGAACTGGCCTCTAATTTGGAGCAAGTGCTTTCCAGGAGAACCATTTTCTTACCACAAGTGAATGCTAAAGCACATACCAGACACACCTTCATTATTTACACAAACTAACACATTTCAACACAAGATCAAACTCTGCATGTTTGGCTGCTCTGACAAGGCCAATCAAATGCAATAAAATAAATGCATGCTGTGTTATTAGTTTTGCTGGGCCATAACTGTCAAGTTCTGATTCGACACTGAAGATCAGCGAGGCAGCCATTACCTGCAGCAAAAACACATCAACTGTAATTTCTCTTGTCACAACAACTTACCAGACTTGTCTTTCTGCAGCCGCTGTGCAAGACGGAAAACAGATTCCTTTGAATAAAAAATGCAAATGCAACTCATACTTTACTTGTTTAACACTGTAAACAAAACTTTGAAAAAGATTTTTGAAAAACCTGATGAAGCCAACCCCTAATGATCTGATGGGTGATGAAGGTCCCATGTCTGTGTTCTTTAACTCCCTGTCCCCCGCTGCTGAGCAGCAGGCAGGAGTTCTACCTTAATGAATTCAAGAGCACTGTGAGAAATCTTGAAGTGTTTTTCCGCCCTCGGGCCTGTTCCATTTGCTCGGTTGGTGCTTTTGTGAGCTTCTTTGGCGTGTTATGATTCTTTATACCAAGTCTGGCTGTGCATCTGAAAGACTGGCAAAGAAACCTGCATGGAAGCTCGCCCTGGAAAGATGGCTGAAGTATAGTGTAAGAGGAAGGAGGGGTAAACAGCTTTCATTTTGTGATTTTTCCCAGCATACTTCCAGCTGCACAGGAGACTATTAGTGGGATTATGTTTTCACTTGTGCTGTCAAAGGATGACAATTATAAATTAAAATTAAATGCTGTATTTTATTAGTTAACAGGCTTTGTCACACTGTAATCCCAAGATATGAATCTGTTCTGCTTTGTAACCAGAATGCTGAGAGCATATTGGCAAAACAAAACAGTTCTTATTGATGTCTGGATTTGTAAATCAAATAAATTAAAGTATTTTATGCTCTGGAGTTTTAGATTGGATATTTAAAATAATGCTGCTCTGCAATATTAGCCCACTTTAAGACAATGACTTTTGCTGCCCTTACACTTATTTTTTTCTCAATCATTTTCAAATTTTCAGACAAAATCTAAATAGTAGTAAAATTCTGAGAGTTTAACTTCATTTGGAGTATGCTCCCTTACAAGCAGTCACATGATTAATTTAATGCAGTTTTAATGCAGTCTTACCCTGTCTTGATTTTGAAATAAAATTACATGTTGAATCAGCAAATTTTTTGTTATTTCCTTTTGCAAATTTAGTTGTCAAATGAAATGTTAATGGCATGAAACAATAGCAGCAGGCTCGTGAACACCAAACAGTAAGCAACAGACCAGCAAACATTTCAGGAAGGTTGAAGAACATACAGTTGTTTAAAACTGTGGCAAATAAGGAGAAACATTTTCATTTATTGAAAGAGCTTTTTGGCACAACCTGTGCTATAAGCAACAACAACAAAAAAGAAAACCAAATTTGCTGCTCGAAAACTAAATTCCAACTCGAGCTAAAAACATACATTTTAGCTAAAAATGAACCTTTTTAGTCACATACCTATACTCATTTTGTGTCCTATGAGCCTTTCCATCTCAAATCCAAACAATAATGTGTGTGAAAATAAGTTTTTTTATTTTTTGTTGTGCACCAATAGCGTGCTGCAGGAATGACGTATTTCTGGAAGATAATATTGCACTGGTTCCTTTGACTGCAGGCCCACTAAAGCCTATGTGGTTTATTCACTGCTGTTAATAAGCTCTGTGGAGAAAAAAAATGAAACCTACACAGTCTGTTCTTTGTGATAACCTTAACAACAAACCTACTTTTCTAGATGTTTTAAGCTTAAACATAACTATTGACAATGAAAAGCTATTAGTAAGCTTCTGTGGGACCACAACATGGTTGTTTTAACTTAAACTCAACTAAAGTGTTTCCAGTGTTTAACGTCTTTCTGTAACCTCTTCTATGAGTATCTTCTCTGATAGAATGACCTGATAAAGTTGGTCCTCATGGCTCTGGCAATCGCACATGAATAATTGTTTATTAAAAATGATCAGAAATGTCCTGGGCCATTTTTGTTGTCCATTTTAGCAGTTAGTTAGCAACTGTCATTTTAAACACAATGGTTTATGATTCAAAAGCAGGAAACTTTATATACTCACTTCTTTATCCAACAGCAATCTTCAGCTGATATATGCCATTAGCTTGTTGGCTGAACAGTAAACACAGCTTTTTGTGGGCAGTGGTTAGCCCATTGGATAGTTAGCAGCAGTATACTGAGCAGACAGGTTGAAGGTTGTCATAATTTCACTTCTGATATTTACTTCCTCATGATATTATGGCGAAGCAGAATTTTTTTAAATGTATATTTTTGGGCATTTAGTGCCTTTATTGATAGGAGAGAGACAGTAGATAGGCTTGTGAAAGGGGGAGAGAGAGCAGGGGAAGACACTCTGCAAACTGGTCACAGGCGGGATTCGAACCTGGACCGGCAGAAGCATGTACATGGGGTGCTAACCACTACGCCAAACCAGCACCCCCGAAGCAGAAATTTTAAAGAGGAATATTATAAGTGTAATGACTAAGAGCCCCATAAGGAAAAATGTAGTTTTCATGGGATTCAGACACAAAAATGTTAGCATTACTTTAATAAAATAACTCTACAAATAGTTATTTGGCTCTAATACTACAAAATGCCCATGCATTGTTCCTATATGATGATGTCTCTTAAACATTTTAAATAGGAACTTCATGTCATAAAACCTAGTAGTAGAGGCACTGATATTATCAAAGCTTACAAGCACAAGCTTCGCAGTTGGTAAGAAAAGAAAAGCTAAATTAGATCTGTTGAAGTCTTGGAAAGACTCTGACAAACACCTGTTCTTTGTTAAATCTCAATCTGTGACTAAAACCTTTGAGAGCTGCTGACAATGTTTAGGTGTTAGAGGGTGTCAAACAGCAGTCTTTTCAAAGCTGTTTTTAGTGTGAAGTCTACAAGGCAATAGAAGTGCAGTGCAACTTGGAGGTGATTATTCTGTGAAATACATCGTTTCACAGTATCACAGAACATGCAGGGGTGCATGGACAATATCACTGAAGTCCACTGATCTCCAGTTATTGTTTGATCATCTCCACTTAAAGAAGTTCCAGTTGAGTCATTTTCGCTGTCTAAAGTACCCCATTAAAAGTGAGCAGTCAAGCTGGAACATTTTTTCAAGGCAGTGTTCATTGTTGTATTTGTACTATGACATTCGATCTGTTTTGAGTTAAGGGATCTGTTATTCAAGATCACATAAAAACACGCTTAATTCTGGATAAAAACAACATCCTTTGAGCTGATCAAAAATAGAAATATGGCTAAACCACAGACAGAAGAAAAAAAAAGTATTTGTCATATAAACATGGACTTTGGTGAGTAGTTGTGAGGACTACAGTGCACCTAAAACAACAATTAAGGAGTAAATCTGCACTTTAACCACATTAAGATCAACACATTGGCAGTTTCTGAAGATCTCCAAATCCGGAGGATATGCTTTAGGCTATGTTTGAATGTCAATTTCAAAATGTTTACCCACACCTTTAACAGGACTTCTTCATGCCAGCCACCTTTTAACTTTCTGCATGAACTGAATCAATTTATGAACACAGCAACAAATTTACCCTCGATTGAGCAAGTAGGGTCATGACGTACATCGCTGCTTGACCAGTCAGATCATTATGTGCATAATAAAGCAGCTTCATCGCCCATGCATCCCTTCTCACACTGTGCTGCCATTAGAAAAAAAACCCTCAGGAACACAGTCACTTTACACACTATCTGTAGAGTATATGACTGAAAAAGAAAGAAATTCATGCTTTGTTTCTTTGTCTGTCATGTCTGGCATCCTAAGCTTTCAGGTGGGGAAATGCAAAAGCTAATTTAGGCAGACAAGAGCTGCACTGATAACACAACTGACATCTGTCATTATTCATTCACCATACAGTCATTTCACATATTACATCTATTGAAGCTTCAATTACCATGTTATTTTCTCTGCTTTTTTTTTAGGCCTGCCAGCATTGCCTGCATTAGAAATGCACAGTTACTTTTAGCCCCTACACGCCCCCAAGTTCTGCTTGCAGGCACTGGATGTATCCAAGATACTCTCATCATATCACAGCCCACCACATCCAAGATGCAGCCTGGATGCCAAACTCAAACTATGCATGGCTGTTGTGGTAGATGCCTCAAACAAGTACAGGCATATATTACCTAACTGAACTGCAAGAGTACTGTACTGATTGAAAATCATATAGATGATGAGAGACTTGCCTTGTTTAGCTTGCAACTATCTGTGTTGCCAACCTTGTAGTTGTCATACTTTGCTATAAACCATGGGTTCTACCAGATGATATCTCTAGAGGGCTCACCAGACAACTGCTGTGGTGTTAGTTCTGAGATTAAAACAGAAAAAGCAACATTAAATCACGCTGGTGGTATGTAACGTTGATGAACCACTCTCACTCACAGCAATCCCAGACTGGCTTCTCTTTACTTTCAAAAGATCCCATTAATGCTGAATTTCAAAGTTTTAAACTTTGAATAAATTTTTGTAAAAAACTGATAATATTATTTAACCAGACACACCAGGTGGACTGTTTGGTATATTTCAGCAGTCCATCTGGCAACAGCCAATAGAAAGTGTTTGGAAATTTTGAAAGTGGAGTAACAATATCCTCTCTATTAAGTGTTGGTGGTTTTTTTTTCCATTTAATAAAAAAATGCAGTCCAAATCTGATAAAGCAGCTATTGAATCTGTTAGCAATGAAAAAAATCCACACTTCTGCCACAAGCTGTCTATAAGTCTACACTGTCTACAAGTTTTAATTAATGATATTTCAGTATTTTTTTCTGTATTCAGTATTCATTTCTCTCTCAACTGCATGTGGAAACACCTTTTGCTTCACACATGCACAATTACTCGATTTCTGCCTGATAACGCTTAGTCGTAGTGTACCGACCAATCAGAGAGCAGCTATCAACATGCCGAAGTCTTCGATCAATCACAGTGCAGATATTTTGGTCCTCTTGCTCACAAGACAGCAGAACCCTGTGTTTGTAAGTGTACTGCAGTATGTGAGAATTAGATGACTATTACACAAAGGTGAAATATTGAAGACCCAAAATATTGGATTAGAACAGTTGAACAGTCAGTTTAATAAGAATTACACATATGTGGTGGTAATGTTTTGCAGATAGAGAGAGGGAATACTTTGGCTTTTTGTATCAGATGTGTTGTAATCTGGATTTTTGTGAGACTTAATATCATAGATATTTTGCTTGTGCTTGTGTATAATACGCACCTGAAAACCTTGTTTAAGACAAAAAATGTGTTATAAATGAGAAATTATGGTATTTTAAGTTTTGCCCTCCATGAATGAAGAGCGACCATTCCTTTGTTTCACCATCATACACCTTGATCCAGTGCAGCACTTACCTCTCTAAGTCTTTTCTGTGTTTCAGATTCTTTCTTTGTATCATTTGAAGAAGAAATGCTGTCAAGCTTCGATAAAACTGCTGCTATAGTAGGCAGAGTCTATGCTACAGTAATGTCTTCATGAAGGGGCCTTGTATTTAGGCCTGCAGTTGCCACTTGTTGTCGTCACACTCTCAGTTCCCACCTCTTTCTCCTGCTGATTGGTCAGTGCCTCTGCAGACCAAGGTCAGTTGTACCTGCTTGAATCTTTGAAATACGAATCTGTCTGGTTACCGACATTGAATAAAGTAAACACAGAACAATGCATTGGATTGTAGTGAGGGGTCTCATGTGGAGGTTCCTGTCACTTTAGGCGTAACACCTTTGGAGACATGGCTGAAGTTTGCGATTTGTCAACTTGAGTGCCCTTGCTGGTTAGGCACCCTGTGCAGTTCTTGCCTCACCTACTTATAAGCAGCTTTCTTGCACAGTCTAATTGTGTCCTCATGCTCTGTACATGTGGCACCTACAGTCCTACTCATCATTATTGGCACCCATGAAGTTTCAGTACACAATGCAACTGTACAAACAGTTTCTTGACAAACCTCTCTAACTTTGCTCTGCATCACTTTATCAGACTCAAACTTGGCAGAAGTAATGTTCACATATTAAGGTTTGAAAAATATACTTCATTAGCTATGATCATGCAGTCATATTTAGAATAGGCAGTTTTAATTGCAACCACTTGAAGCCTACAAGGAAAAGAACACCCTACCAACAATTAAGCATGGTGGAGGTTCCATGATGGTTTGGGGCTGCTTTGCTGCATCAGGTACTGGAGGCCTTGACCGAATCACAGGAATCATGAAATCAGAGAATCATCAAGAAATTTTAGAGCAAAATGTCCTACCCAGTGTAAGAACACTTGGTTTGAGTCCAAGATCGTGGGTCCTCCAGCAAGACAAAGACCCAAAGCACACATCCAAAAGCACGCAGGAATGGTTGAAAAGGAAAAAAAATGGCCTGTTTCAAAATGGCCAGCAATGAGTCCTGATCTCAGTCGACTGAAAATCTTTGGTATGGCTAAAATCTGCCATTGCAAAGAGAAACCTGCAAATGTTCAAGAGCTTGAACAATTTGCATAGGAAGAGTGGGAGAAAATACCAGCTGAGAAGTGCAAGAAGCTTAAAGATGGCTACAAGAAACATTTGGAGGCTGTCATCAGTGCCAAAGGGTGTGCAACAAAATACTGAAGAGGGCTGCCATTAGTGCTGCACATGCTTTTTTCAGTTCTCTCTTTGAAATTACAATATGTAACTTGTAAACATGTTCTTTGTTTGTTAAAGTATTTTGGACCTTCAATTAAAGATCCTAATGACGTAAATTTGGTACATTTAAATTTATTTCTAAAGATATTGTTAAAGCAATGAAAATAATGAAGGGGCGCCAATAATACTGAGCAGGACTGTAATGAATAAAATTGGCTCCTGTAATACTGGACTGTTCCT
The DNA here is from genome assembly GCA_036419115.1 of Scarus forsteni. Classification (NCBI taxonomy): domain Eukaryota; kingdom Metazoa; phylum Chordata; class Actinopteri; order Labriformes; family Labridae; genus Scarus; species Scarus forsteni. Next base: position 18,998 of record JAZDUH010000187.1, read on the forward strand.
TTAAGAAATCTGAAGGATTTATGAGATCCTGAAGCCAAGATTGCTTCAAAGAAACAAAATATTTTCTTGACTGATATATGTGCAAATTATGCCAAACTGACAACCTGAGACCGGCTCTGCTGGCAGGTGGTTGCAAGGCATCATGGTCTATTAAAAATCGTTGAAAAGGCCTCATAAAAATCCTAATCTTGGGAAATATTTCTCAGTGAAAAGAAGCCATATCAAATTGAAATATGTTTCATAATGTTGACAAAAAACTTCTTAGTTTTCATTTAAGCTTCCAGTCGTCACCTGAAGGATTTGTACTTGTCCATAAAAGATAATAATGAACAGATGCAGGTCTTTTGAAATATCATCAGATCATTAACAGAACCAGACTTTCTGTTAATTTGCAAGCTGTCAGCACTTTGTCTTACTCAACCAGGTTGGTTATACAGTTGTATGAACTCAATTACAGTCCGAAGGTTGGCTTCAGTATGCAGGAGGGTCAATGGGGAGAAAGAGGAAGGACCCAAACCATTTTCACTCATGAGAGGAAGACAAAGAAAGACAGTGAAAGCATCAAGTGTTATTTCAGAGGCTGGTATAAATGGGAACTTCTCCACCCTGCATATGAGAGTGAATGTGTGCTCATAAGAGAGCAGGAAGTAGAACATGACAGCCCTCTACACATACAGCTCACACACACAATGGTCAGATCTATTGTGTGTGTGTGTTTCATCTGCTGTTTGTCTGGATACTCTGTGGCTCGTGTTCTGAGGCATTCACTGCTGCTGCTGACTTCCCCTGTAAGAGAGCACAGACAGTGAGACAATGCACTGCTCTTAGGATGATCACACCAACACACTCATGTTCATGCGCACACACACACACTCACCTAAGCTCCTCTAACACAAGCCAGATGTCTCCTGGAACGGTGTCGGAGATGGAAAGTTATCCTCTTCATTTTTAGGAGTAAATATTTTTCCCCGGTCGAAAGGTAACTGGAAACAGGAGGAAGGAAAAAGAAACACAGAGACAGGCATTCCCCCCTCCTGGTTAATTTAAGGCCCTAAGTGCGTGGAAGTATAAGAAAAAACTGTCACATTCCTCCCCTGTTCAATAGTCATGATGAAATTATTATGTTCGAGGTAAAGTGAGACCACCATGATTGTTCATCCTACCTCCATTTGCTTTGCTCCTGTTACACTCACCTTTTTTCAAATGTTTTACAAGCTTCCAGACACGTTCAGTCCTGTGTGGGTAAACTCAAACTGAGACTTAATTCATGTCAGAGCTGTCACCAACAGTATGGTTAGAACATTGGCATTCAGACATTAGTCTGAATTCAAACAAAGAAACATCAGTGTGTATGAGAGTATCTCTATAATGCCTGCAGTACACTAAAAGACTTGAGCTTGAACTTTAAAAAGACTTTCAGGAGACTGAGGTCTGACGCTCTCTTTCATGTTTCAGACATTTTTCTGAAAATCAAGAACTGAGATTTTACAAAGGCCAGAGAGCTAGACCAGGCCTCAGTCTGCTATCATTGATAATATCATTAATCTCATTGTCATTCATCATCTATTGTGTTTTCTGATATTTAATTGATTAGATAATCTTTAATGTTCCCCAAGTGCAATTTGGTTTGCAACCGAAGTTAAATCACCCATTCTTACCTTATTTCTCATCACAGAACAACACTGCAAAACAACTTTTAATCGTTCCCGTCAGGCTCATCTAAACCTGGTTTAAGAATAAACAATGGCTGTTGGGCCGAAGGATTTAATTTTAAGTAATAAGTGTCATATCATCCAGTATGTGGCAAAGTTTAAGCCGAAAAGACGACCGAATCCTGAGGAAACATCTTCCTGTCCCACACAGTGCAAGAAGGAAGATGTTTTACTGTACACCACATTCAGGATTAGCCTGTCCGGATGTACTCTAACGTTTCCTGTACAGCCCAAACAGGATACTTTGCAAATTTTCACAAGACTATTACACCCTGACTCACTGTCTTTCTCTCTTCCTCTGTGCATCTGTCTCTGCTTAATCTCTCTTCTCACTCTGGTACATTTATTTCCTTCTTCTCCTGCAATCATTTTTTGCTCCTCTGTGAAATATCAGCGTGTGTTTACACCATTAAATGACTGATGAGGTGAATTAAAACAATCTAAACTTAAACAGATGACATGGTTCAAGGAGATAGAAGTCGTACACCTATTTTTACAAAAGCATTTTAGATTCTACACATTACTAAATGATCATTATAAGCTGGACTAAGCATTGGCTTAATTTATCCATCTTACAGTACAATGATAAGGGTTTGCATACAGGCATCAAAATATGTAAAAATTTTAGCCTTCATTGAATGAACTGGCTATAGAATAATGGCTCTGCTGTAACATGAAGAGATCCATGGCTCCAGATAAACTGAAGATCATGTTAAGAGAGCTGCTTAACAAACAAAGAGAAGGTCTTTTATTTATAGTGTGTCAAGATAAGAGATGTGGGCATTTAGCTGGCTTTACTGTTAAATATAGATTATAAAATAGCTGTCACCAGGTTTCCAAGTCAGTTGAACTAATTTCCTTTTTCATTATTAATCTAAGCCAAAAATCCTGGTCAAATATTTGGCCTAAACTCACAACACAACTGCCTACCACTAATAACTACTTCCTTGGTGCTGAGATGCTGTCACACCCAAATGCAAATAAGAGACATTAAATAACTGTTATGGCATGGACAGATAGGATTGGTATCTTCTTGTAGTATTTTTATTACTAATCACTCTTCTGCATGTTGGCTGTATAAAGTTATACTTACAAACCCCTCAAACAGAGCAACAAGTGACAAAACTGTAGACAAACTAATTTGTGAATTGGAGTTTAACGCTAACACTGCAGACATTAGCATCAGCTACACTCAACACTGCAAAACAACTTTTAATCTTTTACCTGCTGACACTGATTTTGTGAATCGGCCTGTTTTAACATTTTCACTCAACCAACTCCTATCTTCATGAGCTAGTCAAGTATTTCTAAGACGTCTTGGATGAGGTTTACCTGTCCATTCACCTATCCATTCATTGTCTATACTGCTTATGTCTTTAAATTTATATGGAATCACAGGAGTGCCAATATTAAAAGGAAATAAATGTAGAAATAAAACAGAATCAATAAAAGACATTTGGAAATAAAAACAGAATTAATAAAAGAAATTTGGAAATAAAAAGAGAATCAATAAAGAATCAATAATAAAAAAATTATACAAACGCAGTCATATCATTGCTTTTGCTTATTCCATTTTGACATTGTCTTTTCCATTTGCCTATTGTCATTGCTTTTACCAGATGGCTCCAGCTGTCGATCAAATGACTGTGGGCGGGTCTTTCTGTCCAGGATAACTAGTAGATACCTGATCAGACGATTCTTGCTTGGCAGTGGCTATGCAGTAGCTATTGTCACTACCCGATCCGTACGGCTACCTAATTTGTAAAACGGCCTCCGCTGCAGAGCCTGCGGAGGCCGTTTTACGCCACGATGAGAACTAGAGCCTTATTTAGCGGTGTTTTTGTGTGAAAGTAACGTGCTGAAAATTCTCTAAATAAAGCATGAATGCAGACCGACATCAGATTTTTTCGGTGGGAGTCCATTTATTTGTGTTTTTGGTCAAGTAAAATATGGCCCCGTCTGAGTGCAGAGGAAATTGGCAAGCGAGCAGGCCCTGAGCAGGAGGGGGTTTGGTGCGGGCGCCCTGGGCTTCTGCTGTAGGGGTAATTTCTGCGCATAACAGGAACAACAACAACAACAACAACAGCTTTGGCAGTCTACCGAGCAATGTGTGCAGCTTACCTTGCTCAGTTTGTTGTCCAAACAAAACTATCCAGACAGATTTGTCGTCCAAACAAGAAACCCCTACATCTTCATACGACTACTCGCCATTGTGTTGTTTGTGGAAAGTTGTTTTCACCGGAAGCGTCGTGCTATAACACAAACCTACATCGCCATTTACTGGCCTGGCACGCTACTGCATTTTCTGTTGTTTTCATGTCTCTGTGTGGGACGGATCATTTTTGAATATGCAAAGCAAAAACCTTTCTGTTTCTGGAGGAAATGTTGTGTAAATGGGACATTATTTTGTATTAATTTGAGAAGTAATGGCACAGTACCTTAATCAGCCTGTCAGAAGAGTGAGGACTTAAAAGCATTCATATGGCACATTGCAGGGTAGAGCTGGCAGAGGCAGAGCAGTGAAGTGAACTTGAAATATTGTAGCTTGAATAGACTGCTAATTTGTAGGATATTTGTCAGCGATGTTTAACCGCTAATTCCACTATTCAAAGAGATACTATTGTCCATCACTGTGATTGAATACAGTCCACGAGGAGAGAGCATTTGTTGTTGGAAGAAACTTTTGATAAATATCTCCTCTTCCTCAGTTAATAAACACCATCTCAAGCTCTGCAACAATGGTTTCTTAGTGATTAAATGTCAACACAAGAAGAAGCGCTAAACACACTCTATATTTAACTTGACTTGTTCTCGTCCAATCTGCTACAAATGATACAAAAGAATAGATTACACAAGAGCAAGTTATTCATACAGTGTCTAAAATATACAGCAGGTATTATGGTAAGGAAAAGGCAGACAGGATTACGGGAAGGGAAATCTTTCTGATGACACAGTGCACTTTAGGCTCTCTGTTTTCAGCCTGTGAGATTGTCTTTTGTCTCTGCCCGTCTCCTCTGCTGTATATGGGGCGACATTCCATGCCTTATATAGTCAATTTATTTACGTAGGCTGTGGATGATAAAGATATGTTTGAAATGAGACATTTGGATGGATAAGATCACTCAGAGTGAATATGTTATGCAAGGAATGAAGTTTATTTTCCAGTGACAATGCCTCTTTCTATTTAGTAACTGTCAAAGACTCATTTTTGTATGAGAGAAAATTGCATACTGTGAGTAATGTAACAGGTGCTGTTGATATTGGAAGCAGTTTGATATTGAATAAAAAATCCACATTTAGCATGTAAGCTGTGTAAGGTTAAACTTGCATAAACCCACAGAGAGACCTTAATGGTGCCACACTCAATACTGCAAAACAGCTTTGCATCCTTTACCAGCTATGAATTTGGGACTGAGATTTGACCTATTTTATCATCAACATTCGCAATCAGCCAGCTCCCATCTTAAGGAGAAAGATCAGTATTTTTGAAGCACATGCTGATAGTAAATGAATAAGCCACATATATTCTGGTCAGCACTATCTACTGCCAGGAAAGAGCCAAAAAGAAGTGAGGCTTTACATTCCTGCAGATGGGGCAAAGAACTGTGAGTTCTTCTGGTGAACTTTAGTTGGAAACAAACTTTTAGAAAACTTTGGTTAGTTTAATTATTATGATCCATAGGAGCTGAAGCACAGCAGCTGTATAATATGACAGTGCCAAAAATTCTTCCAACTTAAGATCATTTTAATTCTTCAAACAATAAAACTGCCAACATAAAAAAGCATTACTATACTTAAAGGAAATGACAACACAATAAGTAGCAGGAGATGATGTATTGAATGCAGCAAAACAATGTGTAAGTGACAGCATTGGGGGGTCTGTTGACAATATAATTGTTCATTTAAGATTGATAAAAGTTTGAAGTCATCATTATTATTATTATTATTATTATTATTATTATTATTATTATTATTATTATTATTATTATTATTATTATTATGAGACAAGTTTTTTTTAAAACATCCATATTGTTATTGTCACTAGCTTTATAATAAACTGAATATCAGCATTATAGTTAACACTTTTTAAATTTGTTATTATTACAATACAGAAATTATAATTTGTATTGTTTGCACTTCTTTAAACCTTTTCATCTTATAGTTTTCCTCCCTTTAAGACCCTTGACCAAAGCCCCATTTCCACCAAGTGGTCTGGTATGGATCGGCATAGTTTGGCTCAGGCCTGATCGGTAAAGCCTGATCCTGTTTGCGTTTCCACAGCCAACCGAACTCTACTTGGTAGGCGGCTTCTAAGCCGGATGCTGATAGCATGATGTCATAGCAGCGCGACACAGTGGCTTTTAAATACAACAAAGAAGAAAATGTGACACAGTAAACAAAGAGCAAAGATGGAAGACATCCAGCAATTCTTCTTTTTTGTGATCAGCATGTCGCTTTTTGTTACAAAATGCAACCAAGCTTTAGTTCAGTGAAGGCTATGTGCTGCGAGAGTTATCATCACAAAGACGAGTGGAGATTTAAACATGGCGGGGTTATGAGTTGTTCCGCTGTTGTGCAGGAGGGGACATCTCTCAACCAATCAACAGACTGCAGTGCTTCTAGCTCCACCTTCTGGGGTCAGATCGGTATGCTTGGCACCCCAATAGAAGGGTCCCAAAAAGTAGGACGGCACGGTTTGATTTTAAGAGGCCTGTCCCAGTTTTAGGCTATGAAAAGGCCACAAAAAGTGAGCCGTACCGAGACGAACCGAACTGAACCTCTGGTAGAAACAGGGCTTGAGACACCCAACCTGGTACTTACTGCTACTGGTCATGGGGGACTCGTATTTATACAATACTTGACAAACTGGAGTTCTGATCATTTAAAGGTGTAGTCAGCGATCTTCTAATCTTCTAATCCAATACAGTATTTGTTAAAATCAGCGTATTTCTCCTCTCCATCCACAAGATGTCACCACTGACAGCATGTTGACAAAAAAGTCCGGTTTCAATACACAGCCTTGGCTCTGAATTTCAGCAGGTAAATACTGTGGCTCGGGCTGAGTCACCAAAGCAGGGCACACCCCCCACATCCAGGGCACGATCATACTCATGCACAGATCAGATAGAGGGGGGAGGGGGAGTAGTAGGTTGCGAGTGTGCGCAGTTAGCATAGAGAGAGATAGGCGCAGTAGCAATGGCTGAAAAACAGAGCAAAAGAAAAAGGTCAGAGGAGCAGAGAGTGAAAAAGAAGGGCTATGACCATGAAAGAGCGAAGATCCAGGTCAACATTGGTGTTGCTTTCCGGCGGTGGAGGGAACTGCGAACTGAAAGACCTGAAAATAGAAGCGGATGTCGTCATCTTTCTGCTGGATAGGTAAGCAACATTAGCTTTGTGGTGCTTCACATAACAGTAACAGCCGTCGGGCATTCATCTTATTGTCTAATCTGCCAGAATGTACTGTTGTTGTGATGTTACCAATAACGGCAGCCGAGTTGTTTGACGACTCAGGGTTGCCTTAGCTACATTGGTCAGCTACGCAGTTTCTACGGCCGTTTCCATGATGATTGCACGTCCATTAGCCTGCGGGATGGAACCGGGGTGAGGTATGAAGGGAGAGGCGGGTCTAGATTCGTTTATCAACAACCTCTCCACTCGTTTTCTCCCACATCGCTTACTAAACCTTTAATTAAGAAAAATGTTTTAATGCCAACAATTCTTAAATGAATAAGTAAATAAACAGAAGTTCACATGCATGGAATAAATAAATGTAAAGATGATGAGGGAAATATGTCAACAGAACAACATGTTGAAGTAATAAGTAAGTAGATGAACAGGAGTGTGTGCAGGTACCAGAGCTGGGATTTTATTTCAAATACGTGTCTAGGACTTTTTAAGCATTAATTAAGGTAATGTTTAAATAAAAGATAACTTTGCAGTGAATTAAGTCATGAATGAATACATTAGCACAAGTGTATGTGCCTAAAGTTAATAAAAACAGGGAAATATCCGCAATACTTTTATACTTGAGCAAAACTGCATAAAAGGATTGAATGAATTAATAAGTGAGCAGGAGTATGTGAGAATAGACTACAGCAGTCTATAAAAGAAGAATTTGTGCAGTAAAAATAATTTGAACTTTATTAATCATTTACAGTGCTTACTTAGTTATGTGATAAATATCTGTTTTTTAAAGTTACTCTGAAAAGTTTTATGCCATCAACTTGAACCAAAGGCAATAAAATGATTTCACACGGCGATGAAATGATGCCTGTAAAAGTCCAAATCCTCCCAACAGCGAGATAATGAACATAATTCTCACTGATTTTGAGGTTGGCGAGTAAATGGCATTCACTTTGAAGTCACCGTTCATACACGGTTGCCTTGTGATGTGCTATGATGATTCAGACATGCCTGTTTTCACAGACACTGCAACATGAATATGAATGAAAGGAAAACAGCCTGTTTTGACCTGAAACAGGCTCATTAAGGGGAGAAATTCCACCGCTCCCCCTCACAGTGTGTGGTCCGGAGCATTAATCAAACAAAAAAAAAGGAACATTTTTACATTTCAAATTCACAGCCTTTCAAAAGCTCCTCTGTCTGTGGGTTATGCCGGGTGTAGTGCTGGCAGACAAAGAATCGCTCAGGATGAGATGACTCAAGTGCCGAGCGAATGGTGGGGAATTCTCTCATAACTGGAAACCCATCATTACTGGGAATATGAGAGTATCAGAGCTCAGATACATGCAATTAAAATGTGACGGTGGGTGTCAGGGCCAGGATGGGCTACAAATGTGACATACTTTGTATTGAATGTTGAATAATTTAAAATGCATACAGCGTGGCCCTGAATTTAGATCAGCTGCTCGAAACAATTTACATTTATGAAGTAAAAATGGAACTTTGAATGCCACCACCAGAGACCTCGACCAAAAGCGAAAGCCGATGGAGATCTGCTGTCGGCCCTCCTCTGCTGCTGACATGTTTTTGTGCCACCATCTACTCTTTTCGGATATCCGTCCATACATGTGTACCACCATGTATAGATTCTAGTGAATGAAAGATCTCAAAAACACTCTGAGGAATTTAAAGCACACTTTAAACAACTGCCAGCTTAGATAGAAGATTCAGTTATAAACTGATAAGATGTTAGGGATCATAGGTCAGTGTTGTGGAGCTGCATATTCATTTTCTGGGAAAATTTCTAATCCAGGAAATTTCACTTATGATCAACCAAACTAACTTTTAGGTTGTGTCATCTTAGAGAACAACAATCTTGTTGAATTTCAGTTGGTTAATGGAGAACTGCTTGTTTCTGCCATACTGTAAAGCCTTAAGTTACAATGAAGAACTAGAAAAGCACTCGGAGGCGCAGACCTCCGCCAGCACCACAGTCCTAAGCCATATTGTGATTTTGACCATAAATATTAGTCCTACCTTTATTTCATTGACATATTTGGATACCTTGACCATGAAAACATACCATTAGCAACTGGATTCATCATGATATCTACTTTAATTCAGTAGTTATTCACAGAAATGACATTTTTTCGCCATGGCGGCCAGACGCTGATCCAGATCAACACCAAAATCAAATCAGTTCTTCCTTTTCCCATACTGAACATTTCCTGGAAATTTCATCATAATCCATCCATTACTTTTTGAGTTATTTTGTTCACAGACGGACAGATGGGCCGGACGGATGGACAGACAGACAAACAAACTCTCCAGATAACAAAGCCTCCTTGGTGGAGGTAAATATTAAGGGTACACAGTATTATCAGTATCTCTGCATTGGAAGATATTAGCCGAAAAATAATGTCGATATCTGCCTATATTTACATCTACACTGATATATCAGCCATACAACAGCAGTTCTTTCAGCAAAATACACAAAAGTACCATAATGCTATCATCACTTCATGGGTACAATTAAAAAACAAAAGCTTCATATTTTCAAGAGTTAAAATTCGTTTTTCTTGTTTTTACATCTGATCCTTACGCAAATAGACAGCCACGCAAAAAGTCTTTATAAAATACAAACTTTGTGCTTTTGATCAAAAATATTGGTATTGCCCACAATGAGTTATAGATATATATCAGCACAATGTGTATCTTACACTAATATCCTGCATCCTTTGTAAATTTTGCCTTTTTTTTTTTTTTTTTTGGCTTTTTATGGCCTTTATTCGATAGGACAGCTGAAGTTGTGACAGGAAAGCGGGTGAAGAGAGGGGGAATGACATGCAGCACAGGGCTGAGGCTGGGATTCGAACCTACAGCCGCTGCTGGGGGTTGGCAGCCCCCGTACATGGGGCGGACGCTCTACCAACTGAGCTAATGTCCGCCCCAAATTTTGCCATTTTTGACTCATATGGGCTCAGTGTGATATTTTGATAATGTGGAGCACTTAAGACCCACAAGATTTTATATCCCAAAATCTGTAATAAACAAAAGACAAAAAAAAAAGAAACAACACAATCTGCCACTTTGCAGTTACTTTATAGCTGATGTTTGATATTTATTTTTTGTGGTTCTGGATTTACCTTCCATTTTCTCTTGGGTGCAGTTTATAGACGCCATTTGCAGACTTCTACCACTCCCACACTTGCTCTTTTAAATATGTTTTTATGTGCATTGTGTTTCAACCACTGTTAAATAATGGATATAAAATTTGGAGAATAACTTTAAATATAAAAACTGTCACAAAAAGGGACTAAAGTCGCCTATGGGTTTTTAGCATGTACATTTGCTAGAAAATCCTGTGTATATTACCTCTTTATTTATTATTTATTAATTCTAATTAAAGCCCACTTTTTAAAATTATTTTATCTTATTTTATTTTTTTTTTATCTTTTTCCTTATTTTATTTTCTAGTTTTTCTATTTTTTTAACTTCATTTCAATTTATTATTTATTTTAATTATTTTATAAAAAATCTTTTTCTTATTTTATTTTATGATATATTTAATTTTACACTTTAACCTAACCTCCAGTATTTTCTCGTTTTTAAACCTTTATGATGGCGTTTCCTCAGTTTGTACTGGGCACAGCTGCGTGCTTTATTATTGTCTTTTATTTATGATGCTTTTTTATCAGTACTGTGTATGGATTGTGGTGTGGGTGGGTTCAAGGGCTGGGTGGAGTTGGTTTGGGTCATAAATCCTTCATTTTAATTCATCTGTCTGTTTTTTGGATGAAAAGTGCTATATAGATAGAGTTTGATTTGATTTGATTTTAGTGACAGTTTATTTCAAAGCTTGAGATGTGTGTAATGTTTTTATTTTACTACCTTTGTTGGGCATTAGAAAGTTAGAGTGTTACTGTGTAGGGTTTTATATAAGCAAAGATAAACACAGACAACTTTATTGTACTTAACAACTATTGACTAAAGGATGGTGAGCAGCTTGTTCTGCCGCTTTTGAACGACTCAGAGGCCCAATAATGTGTTCAATAAAGAAGGCCCTCACCCTTCATTTTACAATATTAAAGAGGTGTGGATATAAATCAAAAGAAAGCCAGATTTCCCCTCATAACAATCAATATTATCACACCGTGCAAACTGGCAGATCAAACAGCAGGGAAGTTCAGCTCCAGCTTCAAAGACAAATTCTATAATCACAGCCCAGTAACCACCATGGCTCATCCCTGCACCTCTCCTCTCTTATTTGTTGCCACAGGACGGTGATTTTCTTCATGTGACTGATTGAACAGTGTGACTTTCTAGCAGCATTAGAGCAGCCAGAGGAGAAGCACTGAACAGATGACTGACTTACATCCTGATTAGAGGAGGAGCAGACATCCGTATGTCGCTGCATGGGGAAGTGCACTGACTAATAGGCTGACATATGTATGCTTAGAGACTGTGAGCAATCGTGGCACCAGGCGCTGGCTGCTGTTTGTGTGGTCAGCAAACACTGGATTCCCATCAGTAAGGGTGATAACAGACACAATGGCAAAGGGGGACATAGATCTTTAATCAGTTAGTCCTTCACTGATAGAAAGGACAGGAGTGAAAACTGAAATTGTCAGGGTGTGCTGGTTTAAGTCCAACAACCAACCTTAAAAGATGTATAGTGCTGTCAGATGACAAAGATTTACCAGGTACCCTGTGTGACTTTCCCACACACATGTATACTTTTGCATAGCTGAATGTTGACTGCAGTGCTGACAGGGTTATATTCTCTCTGAAATGTCTGTGTCATTATGCTTCACATATTTCTCTTTTAACACAGGTGTTCTGCCATTCTGTTTGCTGTGGTTGAGTCAGGTTTTAACTGTAGGTTTAAATGAATCCATAACTAGAAGTGCTGTAAGAGCTCCAACATCAACCAAGGCACATTGTCGGGGAGTCATTGTCAAAATTTGTAAAGATGAATAATTTCACACTGTGAACAAATCTCTAAAAAAATCTGTATCCACACCCAGATTTGAAGCCCCACCAAAATCTAATCACTGATTTATTTTCACTTGCATCACAGAGGGGAATACTATATTTGGCTAGCAGAGAACTGTGTATTTTTGAGCCATTGAGCTTTCAGCTACACCATAAAACTTCTTCATGTACTGTTTACAAGTGGAAACTAGAAAAGCACTCGGAGGCGCAGACCTCCGCCAGTGCCACAGTCCTCAACCATATTGTCATTTTGAGCATAAATATTAGTCCTACCTTTATTTCACTGAAATATTTAGATTCCTTGACCATGCAAACATACCATTAGCAACTGGATTCATAATGATATGTATTTTAGTTCAGTAGTTATTCACAGAAATGACATTTTTTCGCCATGGTGGCCAGATGCTGATCCGGATCAACACCAAAATCGAATCAGTTCTTCCTTTTCCCATGCTGAAAATTTCCTGAAAATTTCATCAAAATCCATCCATTACTTTTTGAGTTATTTTGTTCACAGACAGACAGACGGACAGACATACAGACAGACAAACTCTCGCGAAAACATAACCTCCTTGGCGGAGGGAATAAAGGACATGAAATTACATTTTCAACAGGTGCAGGTGAGTGATGCTGTTCTATGCATTGCAACACAATATCTGGCACCCGTGTTCAGTAAGGACAATGTGTTAGTTTGTTTTACATGCCCCCTTTGCCAGGTAGAGCACTTCTATACACAAGACAAAAAGTCTGTGGCCCTGGGAGCCCCCCCAAACCGCTCATTCCTTCACCCCCCCTCAATAGACCTACCAGTTTAGCACCGTTTCCACCAGTTCATCTCGGTATGGCTCACTTTTTGTGGCATTTCCATAGCCTATAAGGGGGACAGGACCTCTTATAAGCGAACCGTACCATCCTACTTTTTGGGACCCTTCTGTTGGGATGCCAAGCATACCGATCCAACCTCAGAAGATGGAGCTAGAAGCACTGCAGTCCGTTCATTGGTTGAAGGAGACGCCACATCCCCCTGCGACAGCGGTAATAAAGAACAACTTAGAACCCCACCATGTTTAAATCTCCACTCGTCTGCATGAAGACAGCCACCTCTGAAGCTTGGTTGCGCTTCATAACAAAAAGTCACATGCTGATCACAAAAAGAAGAATTGCTGGATGTCTTCCATCGTTCCTCTTTGTTTACTGTGTTGCGTTTTCTTCTTCGTTGTATTTAATAGCCGGGTACACTGTGTCATGCTGCTATGATGTCATGCTATCAGCATCCGGCTTAGACGCCTACCGAGTAGGGTTTTGTTGGCTGTGGAAACACAAACAGGACCAGGCTTTACCTATCCGACCTGAGCCAAACCGTGCCAATCCATACCGGACCACTTGATGGAAATGGGGATTTTGACATCCCACCATTGTTTAATCGGCTCTGAAAGGCAAGCTCAGTGCAGAGCGGAGACCACATAACACTAATCCATGTGAACTAACAGAGTAGACCCTTAAACCAGTCAGAGCAGATTTTAGCCTTGAGGGAAGGGTAGCCTTACAGTGGCAGGAGCTCTAATATGGCATCTCAGAGTGAGAATACAGCTGGATCAGGGGTAGCCAGTTTAGGAAAAATTGAAGATTTTTCTTGAAGATATTACCTCGTTGATCACCTCTGACTGTCATAAAAAGTAAAGATGTAAAGGTATTGAAAAATCTCCTCCAAGCTCAATTCAGGATCATTTCACACTACTGAAGATATCTTGAATCTTAAAAGGAAAATTGATGCAAAAGTTGTTGTTCTGGGTTTATGGGTGGTCATTGCTTTGTGCTTGATCAGTGTTTATCTGTAGAAGCTTGTGGTTTTTCAGGTTTCACATTTAAATAGTCTAAATCCATTTTTTAAACCACTCAAATCTGTGTGAAATATGCAGTATCAAATGAATGATGGTGTTGGAGCTCATTTTCATTAACCTTTGCTCCTTTTAGTGGTTCACACTTTTACTTTTAAACTTGCTGAGCAGACTGAAGCTTTCACCTGGAAAGCTACAGCTTCTGGATGTTATGGTTATGCAGGAATGCAAGCAGACATACACGCTCTTACAAGTTGAGCCAACACCTATTAAGCGAGGCATTTGTGCAAGACGGATGACCTTTTAAAATATCCCCAAACCCCACTGGAAGCCTTTCATTATGGTGTGTGATTTAATTACTATTAAAAAAAGAAAAAGAGAGACAGCACAGGATTCACATCCGTGCCCCTACAGTGTGCTTCAGAGAGCTGTTTTTGAAAGGAGTGCCACAACTGTTTGTGACCTTTATCAAAGAGTTGCTCAACATCAAACGTAACAGAAAAATTGTGCAAGGCTGGGAGATTAAACAGCAATGACACTGGTGGGGAAGTATCAAGGAAAAAAACATGCACGAAAAACCTTCACAAAAGCAACAACCCTCCCCCTTTCACTTTTCTTAGAATGTTGCTATTTGCTTTGGGCGAATGGGCTGTGATGTTTCACAACTGTGCAGCCACCAGCACTTTAAAACTTCAAGCACACATCCATTAGCTAAAGCTTTGCTGCATAATAAAATCATTTTTTATCAACCCTTTGAACTTAAAACACCTTATTTTCCGTTAGCGAGTCCACTTCACACATGCTCTCTTGTTTTTATTGAAGCATAACACGCACATGCTGCAGTTTCACAAGAGCTCACTGACCCCAAAAAGCCTGAGACCAAGAGTGAGAGGGTATTATTGCTTCAGACATGTTATATATCCTAGCTTTGTTTGTATCTTACATCACAGGACTCCCCTCTTAGGGATAAGCTGCTTTTAACTCTTGTTATTCATCCTGAAATATGCTTTAGAGAATGTCTGGTCCAGATTAGCTGCATTCTGGGGACTTTCTTATATCCAGTAGCTTATGGATGGGTGGTCTTATATTTCATATGCAATGCCCAGTCTTCACTGAGCTAATCTGAGTGGATATAACCTTTCTGATCTTACCCAGATAACTCAGAATGAAATGGAAAAAGAGAAGTTGCTGTGGGAAAATCCAGACCCACGTCAGATATGTCTGAGCAGTCTATATCCCTTTTTGTGGCTTTAGTTCTGTCATGGTGCATATTTAGCAGAAAGTGTATTGCACCATTCTGCATAGGAATATAATTCACTGGAATTCCCTCATAAATAACTCCTTGGATAGGATTGCATTGGTTTTGTGCTCCTGTGTGTTCCACAGCATTAGATATATTAGGTGCAAGGCAAATTTCATCTCATTGTGTGGAATATTCCCTTCAAACTTCATCTATTTTCTTGCTCAAAAGCTCAAAAAATGACCAAGTTTTTAACAAATTCGTGCACTCTTCTGAGATTATAAACCCTCACTCATATCAGTCCTCTGCTTTTCACCCCCAGTCCTGTCCTTGGCCAGTTCATGCAAGTTTCCCTCCCCAGGGTCTGGCCATATGCGAGTGCCCGCTCAGTCCCCACCCGTGTGAAGGTCGTGCCTGTCGGGACATGTGAGCCCCAGATTGTCACCCCTGGGGTTGTGAGGCAGGGCTAATTGACTTTAAACCAGACTGCATGACACGCATCAGGATGCAGTGACTGAACCACTGAGGGACAAAGGACAGTGTTACAGAGGGATGTGGTCACCTAATGGAACTTCCTCAGGGTGAAAAGAAACAGTTACTGACTGTATTTCAGCGGAATTAAAGTCATATTACCACTCTTGGGTAACAGGATTAAAATATCCAAGATAATTACCAGGACTTTCCCTTTGAATGCAGAAGAAATCAAATTTATACATTCTGGGGGAGACCTTGTTCGCTTTTACATCTTGAAAGACTGAATTTGCAAAACCCATGTCTGCTGATTAGACGTGAAGTTACTTAAGCTGCGTTACAAAAACTTCAGCTACATACCAAGGCTGGCTATAAGGGGAGATTGGGGAGGTTAGGGCCCAGCTGCTTAGGGGGGACAATAGAGGTCAGCAATGAAATGGTCCACTATATTGGAGCAACAACAATAAAAACATATTTTCAACTAAAACACCCCACATTATATATTGAATTACCATTTATTATAAAATTTACACGTACTTAACAAATCTCCTCCGACTTAAATGCTATGAGCCTGCTTCTTTAATTCTCTTCCTTCTTTGTTTTTGTTTTTGAATGTCATAGTTTTGGGCAGCTCCAGTAAACTTACCTTTTGTGCCAGTAATGCTGATTTTAACAATGTTAGGACCTGGACATAAACCGTGATACCAGATAAGAAAAGACAGAAAAGAGAGGGAACTGGCAATGACTTCTGATTAAAACAATAATTATTCTCAAGCAGTTTTTCAATCATTTCCAAAAGCTGATCCAAACAATGCACAGAGGCAAACTAAGCAAGGGGACGAGCAAAATGCAACAAAAGAAAACACTGTGGTGATAGCTAGCACAAATGAAATGTGCTCCCACAGCAATGACCATCCAAGAAGGACAAAGGGGAACTTATCAGTGAAGGGCAGTCATTTCAATAAATCTGGCTTTTATGACAAGAAGCAATAATCCAGCAGAAGCCTAGGTACACAATTTTCACGGGATATAGGCCCTATATATACTTGCTGACAATGCAAGATACAGATGGTGTCATGAAACAGACCCTAGGCACAAAAGACACAAAAGCAGATGATGAGGTCCGTGAGACAAAAGCAGGGATTATTAACAGTCCAAAGTTCAGCACACATGCAACCAAAAAATGATCCAGGCAGAGGTATCTGACAGACAAAAGACTAGAGACAAGGTTGGGGCAAAGACGAGTCCACGAACATGAACAAGGCTATGAGAATAAACAATCTGGCGATGAGACGGAGGAAGACATGAGGTTAAATACACAAGGTAATGAAGGTTAATGAAACACAGCTGGGGAAGAAGCTATAAGAAATCAGGTGTGACAGGACCAGACAGGAAGCAAAACATACGGAAATAAGGAAAAGACAAGTGAACTTTCAAAATAAAACAGGAAGTATGAGACAAGATATAAAACATGGGAACAAAATGGGTATCATAACTAAGACAGGAGCAGAATCATAGGTGGACCAATTGGTATTATTAACGGGAATAAATAATCAACCAAAATAATGCTTCTAAACATTTTGAGGTACTTATTTTTACTTATTTTAGCTCATTTTAAGACATATATCATAGTGTTTTGGTGAAATAGGTCAATATTAATCGAGTAATTCAGAACAAAAAAAGTAACAAACAAAGAGCATGAGCAAGTATGGGAAAGTAACATGGTTGGTGTTTATTATCATTTGTGCTGTGATAGCACTGCAATTGTCACCAACTGAAACTATGCAAGCTTTTTTAAACTTAAAGCAAATACTATAAATGTATATTTTATAAAACAGATTACCTACACACCAGAAAACAGTATACTTCCCTTTAAGGCCTTTGCACACTGAATAAGATGCAAATGCATGACACTAAACTGCTAATAATTGGTGCCTAAACAAGTTTTTATTCGCTATACACACTTTTGCACTCAAAGGCAACAACCATAAAACACTGAGACTTCTTTGCACCACTCTGCCCACTCAAAAATGCTGCCTTATCAAGAGTAATCATACAGCGCTGGGTAATTGTCTTTGGCTTAGGATCAAGATCTATTTGAAAGAGTTAACCTCGGCTCTGTTTAATCCCAAATGATCCTTATTGCTCAGGCTTCTCCTCATACTGCTACCTCAGTCCCTGCAGGGCCATGTAAGGACAAATCATTGATGGAGGAGTGGGTCGCTTTAAACACTGGTTTACGTGGTGCTTGATGAGTCGCCCAGTCAGGGCTGCCCGCTGATGGAGACCAGCCAGGGGGAAGTATTGTGCAATCAATGGGGTCAGTTAATTACAATGGATCAAACACAAGCGCCATGGCAACCCCTGTCACATTTTCCACAACAAAGGTCTACGAGGTATTCAGCATGCACGGTGGCAGTGACACTGTGTTACACATGGCTGATAGAGGGATGATTAGCAGTGCCTCAGTGTTTACTTCCAGGGGTGGGTGCAGAGTGATCGCCTGCAGTCACTTTTAGAGAAGACGTTAGGTCGTTCTGGTGCAAATTAAAATATGAGTGGATAAAAAGAGGTTATAATTAACAAGCAGCTATATAGAAAAAAAGATTATTAAGAATACTGTCATTTTAGTGACCCCTTGCCAATGTAATTAAACTAAGTAGATATCCACCTCTTTTGTTTAACTGGAATTTAAACAGCTACACAGTATTCGTATGGGTTTTTATTTCCTCTGTCAGTTTGTTCAATCTATGTAACTCTACTATGAATTTTCTCTACAAATACTGTTAATTTACCATCTGCTAAAGATACGTATGTATCTAAAAATCTAAATAACAGTCAAATTGACATGTCCCCTTATTAATGAAGCCACATGAGAAATCACTGGACATCTGCACCCCCTCCATGCTCTAGATTTAGCCTTTAGGAAATTTAGCGAGGGACACCCACTTTTGGCCAATCAGAGCTCAATTCAGTGACAGAGCTCTGATTGGATCCTCTTCTGAGGTATATGTGCTTGTTATGTCTAAATGAGATTTAGTTAGTTTTTTTTTTTTTTTTTTTAGCAAATGAGCATATAAAGCAAATAATTGCAGAGAGAGACAATGAAGTTGTAATTCTTTGCATCCATTAATGTTGTTGACTGTGAAAGTATTTTGTCTGGAGTATTTTGGGACCTAGTTTGGGCTGTGTATAGAAACTATTGCACTTAAAGTACTGATGGAGTAAATTGGGGATGTAATTAATGTTCTATAATATTAAAATTATTTGTTGCTACAAATTCCATGGCATGCCTAGACCAGTGTGCACCACATCATCTGAGAACCACTGTCCTAAGAGAACTTATGAGGATTTCCATGGAACTTGGCACAAATGTCCACTGTGACTCATGGGTGAGCACATTTTGGGAGTAACTCATTACATGTTGTTTGGTTCTCACGTCTTCATGAGTCATAGACAAACTGAAAAAAATTGGGAGATGATGGGCCATAAATTTTTGAGTCTCATGATCATTTCTTCTTTGAAGCCATTGCATGTCAAAAATGTTTTGAGGGATATTTGACAAACATGGCACAAATTTCCACAGTGATAAAAAAGCCCCACATTATAATGCATCATGTACATATTTTAAATATATCTGTAAGACACAAAAATGCTATATATATCACACTTATCAGCACACCTGTTAATTTCTAATGCTTTATAACTGAAATCACAAGTCATTATAACACAAGTGTATGAGAGTTGTGTTACTTTCTGCATAAAGCTATATGTTATTATAAATATTCATAATGCTTCAGAACGTAAATCTGACTTAGTGTTCAGCATTTTATGCTGCTGTGCATTGGCATTGCTTTCTGTGAGCATTTAAATTTGGGATAACCCAAATTTTATGAGGCAACTGCTTGATATCTCTTTGCAGCTACACTGATTTCAGTAAAAGTGATCGATTTCTGAACATCAAGTAATAGGAAAAAAGCACACAAGTATATTGTCTTAAATCAACTTCACTGAGATCTGAGATGTTGATCATCGGAAAATTAGTTAACTGTATTAAAATAAGTCACTGCCTTTTCTTTTCTTTTCCTGCAGTAGATGAATATCTATATCTATGTATCTATATCTATATCTATATATCTCAAAATACATATACACACACACACACACACACACACACACACACACACACACACACACAAGACATGAGTGTGTATATATATATATACACATATAAATGTAAACTTATTTATCTTACACCTTAACTTGTTAATCAGTATGAAAGACTTAACAGTGTGTCAATTTTTGTGTTTGAGGCATCCATAGCCATTAGCACCCTAAGTATGCTTGTAATTAATTAGGTGTACAAAATAATATAGCTGTTATAATGCATTATGAATAATCAAGGCTGCTCATAATTGACCGTTTGTCAACCTCTGCCCTTTCCAGTAAGCAATTCTCTGTTAAGCCCCGCCCTCCTTAATCACTTTTACTAGGTCAGACAAAATGTGTTGTTGCTGGCCTCTCTCCCATTCGAAACAATTGAAAATTGCTCACTTTTGAGCAGCTTTTATTCCTATTTAATCCATTTGATTCCTTTTCAGACAAAAAACAAACTTAAAAATATAACTGCTATAATTGAGACTCTGCCTGCACAGAAAATGTTTGACTGTGTAACCTCACACAGGCTGTTTTAGGGGTTCTCTAATTCTGATTGGTTGGTAAATGAACCAATCAGAAAGCGAACAACAGGTCACTTATTATACAGAATTATACGACAGTATGGTCTTATATTTAATACATTAGTTATGCATTTAAATAAAGCGTTACACAAAAAGATGTGTCTTGCTTATAAAATCTCATACCTAGAGAACATTTGAGGGGATTTTTAACAAACTTGGCACAAATGTCCTCTCTGATTCAAAGTCATTGCTCCTAATGCTCATCCCTCACCCCTTAGAAATGTTATAAATCCCACACCTCTACACAATTCAGCCCTTCTTCTTGACAGGTTACAGTACATTCTACCACTTGTCCACTCTGGGCAGGCATAAGACCCATAAGAAGAGTTGTAACTAGCAATTGGTGATTGTTCAGGTAAAAAAAAATCAAGAAAAACTCTTCTGTTTGCGCTGTCTGTAGGCAGCACAGAAAATAATCACCACGTAATAGGGAAAAAATCAACTTTGTGTTGACTTATGACTACCCAGTTGCAATATTGTGCACTGAGGGATGAAATCTTGCTCATTTGCACACATCATCAGCTCTGTGAGTCAATCAAAAGACTGCTAACAGAATGACCTCAGCCCCATTCAGTCATATGTTGAATAACTGGAAAATAAACATGTGGGTGATTGAGGTGATTGTTTGTGTCCCCATAACTGCTTACAATAGGGTCTTTTCTCTAACTCAAACAAGCCTACTGCTCTTATGTGGCATGTGGCAAATTACATATTGTAGCCTTATGTGATTTAAAAGTCTGTAGGTCAGTTGATGTTTTTTAATAATTACTAAAAGCTTAAGTATTTCTTACTTTCCTTGCACATAATCCTACATACAGATCTCTTTATAAGCTAGTGCTACAGTATATGCACTAGGCTGGCAACAGTTGGATGATTTAAGCCAAAGTTTGGATCATTTACCCTCTTCAAGTCAGGGGTGCATAGTGGCAATACCATTATTTTACTGTTCCTTGTTGAGATGAAGCCTGTTGATCTCAAGACTTCAGGTCAGACTGCCTCCAACAGAATACCCACAAAAGCCAACAAAGGCAAGAAGACTGGACCATCCTGGTTTCCTGTACCTTTACAGTTCAAGAACTAGACAATCATCATTAACATCCAGTGGTGTTGTACTGGGGTTAAAGGTTAGGACAGTTCTATGGGTCCATGACTAAAATTAGCCTTAAAAATATTTTAAATTTGGGTGCTGGTTTGGCGGGTTGATTAGCAGCCAGGCATGACCTGTATACTTCTGCCGGTCCGGGTTCAAATCCAACCTGTGGCCACCTTGCAGAGTTTCTTCCCCCACTCTCTCTCACCCCCTTTCAAGAGCCTATCCACTGTCAGTCTCTCCTATCAATAAAGACACAAAATGCCAAAAAATACATTTTTTTTATTCAAAGAAGTATTTTTAGTAAATTCAAAAAAAGTAATGGCTCTTTTTCACGACTACCTTTTGTGTTTTAATTTAAGTGCAAGCAGGAGTCATGTTGATATCAATATTAGTTTGCTAATGGGGGTGATCTTGACTGCTACCAAAATCTAATCATTTTTGAGTTGGGGGCCATTATAAAATCTCCTGAAAATTCCAGCAAAAACTGTCCACCGCTGTGTAATCTTGTGAACAACAAACAAACAGACACACATACGCTGACAAAACATAACCTACTTGGTGGAGGTAACAAACAAAAACCTCTGTTGCATGCTTAGCAAAAGCCCCATGGCCAGAGAGTCCTAATAATTCTGTTCACTTCATCCTTTAATAGGGGAATGGGGCCATAGCCAGAGCCTACACTGATGCTGACATAGCTGCTTGACTTTTGGTGACCCGAAGTTGTGTTTTACACAAAACAATAGATAGTTAAACATTTGACTGCTTTTTGAATAATTGAAGGGTTTAAGCAGCTTTCAAGGCTTATTATGCAGTGTGCTGGTGGGGGTCCCCCAATGAAACTTTTTAATGGGCCAAGAATTTCTGTCAACACCCCTTTCAATATCTTTTCAGTCTTCTTAACCATGATGTTTTTAAAACCTGTTAAGATTTGAAACTCATCAAGTGTGTTGTCAGCCTGATATGACGAGAATGTATTTCTGCTCAGTACTTAGATTTTGAAAATGGTTTCCAACATGTTGGCATCTGCATTTAGCCTAAAGAAGTGCTTGAATACAGCCTTTCAGATCTGTTGGGGGCGTTGTGTTTCAAGGCTTGTTGCAACTGATTTGACTTAAAACTCTTCAACTGTGTGGTGTAATTAGGATTATTTTACAGCTGTTCTAGTTGGAGCCCCTCCAATCTGGAATTTAGAATATCGTAGATTGTTAAAAAGCTTTTTGAAACATGACAACAAGGCAAGTCAACAACAAGCTGCAGATGTCAGCTGTCCTCCGTGTTTTGAACCACATTTGACTGTTCAAGGTTCTGTGTTATCTTGTGACTTTAATCATAATGATAATAACATGTATTTATAGCCACTTTTCTCTGCGCCAAGTATCACCATACAGTTCAAAGTTAGACACAAAATAGATAACAAGATAAGAAAACAATCAATAAATAGATTATTTATGATAAAATAACTTGATCACACTTAAAAACAGACAGAAAAAGTCCATTTGAAAAGATGGGTTTTAAACAGGATTTGAAAAAGAGAGAGCGTCAGTGTTCCAGATGTCAAGTGGGAGGCAGTGTCCAGAGGCGGGAAGCAGTGCAACTAAAGGTTCTGGAGCCCATAGTGGACAAGCAGGTGGGTGGCGCAGTAAGGTGAATGGAAGAAGACCTGAGGGGGCAGGAGGTTGTTTTGATGTGTAAAAGTGCAGAGAGATACAGAAGAGGGAGGTTGTGGACAGCCTTGAAGGTGGGGAGCAAGATCTTGAAGTCAATACAATATTTAACGAGGAAACAGTGAAGAACAGGAGCGATGTGTTAATGGAAGGGGTTCAGGTGATGGTGCAGACTGTGTAGGTGGAAGTATGCCAACCTAGTGACTGTATTGCCCTACCTATATTTCAGAAATATGTAGATGTATTTTAAAAACTCAATATATACCTCCTAGTCCAAATAAACATCCTTACCATCCACATCATCGCCGGAGGTAAACCCGAGGAGGATGCCATCAGACAGCTCCGACAGCAAACTGCCAACAGCCAGAAGTCCCAGGTATAAACACACTCTGATAAAGCTGATCAGTGCACATGCACAACTTAAATTAATGTTGTGGGTAGTTGTTAAAATGAATAAAAATGGTAAAGCAGTCATTAAAATGATACAAAACTGTAAAAAAAAAGGGACAACTTTTCAGTCTTAATTGTGTCAAATATGGTGCCTGTTCACCCAGCAGTATCAAATGTTGGGACAGTTTCATAAATTAGTATTTGTACCATCCCACATTTTTGGCTCTCATGCTCTGGGGTACAAAGTGCTCCGGTCTTACCCAAATTGGAGGAATCATCACACTGCAGTCTGTTGATGGATCAAAACATCTGAGGTCCCCCACCTTCTTGTGGTTTTTAATATTTCCCTTTCTGCCTGGAAACTTCTCTGAAAGCAAGCCTTGTGATTAACTGTCATATGCAAAGAAGATGAATCTGCTGGATGTCTTCCACTTTATTCTTTTTATTTTACTTTGTTGTAATGCTATGATGTCACACAGTTACGTAGCCGACACACCTATCATTGTCTGGCTTACACCCCTGCCCTCATGGAAAGATACAGATATGATGTAGTACAGACTTATTGTGGTTGTACTTTTGGATTCATTACAGCAGTGACAGAGACAATGAACCTCGGATTAAAATCTGTGTGGTCAGGCTACATAGGGGAATATGCAATGATTCAATCATTCAATTAAAATGAAACACCTTGGGGACTTACTATTTATCCAGTGTTTAAACCTAAAGTGAGTATTTGGTTCTGACACATGACAAAATCAGTCAGTGCTGTTTTGGACAAGAAAATACATTTGTATCTGATGGCAGGGTGTACACACATGTCAACTTTGTACAATATTCTGAGATAATTCCTTATTTTATTATTCAAAAGGTATTTTAGCCAAGACAGGGTCATACTGTTTTGGTTGATCAGCTTGTGTTGAAATGCTATCAAATGACAATCATTGTTTAGAGAATGAGAAGAGAGGGAGAGGAATTGTGCCAGTTTTAATACACGGGTCTTCAGGCTACATCCACACTGCAGGTCTTAATGCTCAATTAATTTTTTTTTGTTAAAATCTGCTTTATGCAAAGTTGTTTACATCATAATTCAAGTGTGACTACCGTCAAACTTTAGTATGAACCATCTGCAGTCCTGAATTGACCTGCATGTGTAGAAGAAGACATACCATCACAAGCAGCACGCTGTGTTTACAGATGTAACTAGAAAAGCACGAGGAGAGCGCAGATTACCGCCAGCACCACAGTCCCCACCCATACTGTGATTTTCACCGTAAATATTAGTCCTACCTTTATTTAATCTAAATAGTTAGATTCCTTAACCATGAAAACATACAATTAGCATAGTGGCTACTTGTATAACATTAAGGCTGCATTATGTTTTCACAAACTAGCCTGGGTTCACTGCTTGTTTTAGTTTATGGAAAACATTCAGACTGTCAAGAAAAAATCTAGTTAGATTAGGGCATTAAATTGCACCACTTTTATTGCCAGTAGCAAATAGGTTTGCCTTTGAGGGCATAA
Source organism: Scarus forsteni (assembly GCA_036419115.1). Taxonomy (NCBI): domain Eukaryota; kingdom Metazoa; phylum Chordata; class Actinopteri; order Labriformes; family Labridae; genus Scarus; species Scarus forsteni. Next base: position 44,064 of record JAZDUH010000187.1, read on the forward strand.
TGCCGTTTAAATTAACTCTTATCTGCATAGGGATGGATCTATTTTGCACTATAAATGTAATCCTTGTGGATTAGGAGCTATATTTAGCTCTAAAATACACTGCATAAACTCCCAAAAACAGTACAAATTCTCAGTGGATTTGATCCTAAGATGTTCCTGCTGGCCTCATTACTGCTGTGAGGTTAAGACTGTACGAAATAATGACTGTCCATCTAAGCTTTCACTCTGCAGCACAGAACTCATTTGCGTGTTCTCTGAGAGTCGTGACAAAGCCCGACACTCATGCTGTCAGTCTATCAGCTAGCAGGCCTCATCAACAGGCCACCAGCTACGGGGGTCCTTCTGTCTCAGTCACCAGATCTGTTCTAGTAAACTCACTGAAAGTTGGCTCGCACATCCAAACTAAGAGCCAACCTGGAGAACAAATGTGAAGTGCAAATAAAACTCAGAGATTCATATCCTCACACGTCGGTGTCCATCTCTCTTTGGGCTGCTTTTTTTCCTCTCTGACCCTTTAGTGCCCTTGTTTATTTATTCCCCCTCCTCATTCTGTTTTCTCAACCCATTCCCCCCTTCTTCCTGCCTCTACCCGCTCTCGTCTCAAATTAGTGTCAAATTCCCCAGTGTGCCTGTTATGTTTGTTTTTAATGCAGTACCTAGCACATTACAAGTGTCCTATTCTTGGCTCCCCTTCCATCAATTCTCATTCATGTGTAAGAGGGCAGCTTTCGGACAGTAAAGCAGCAGTGTGTGTGTGTGTGTGTGTGTGTGTGTGTGTGTGTGCCATAGCAGGTCAGTCATGAGAGCCGAGAGCCTGCATTCCTTTGCGCAGTACTAAATCCTCATGGGATAGTCCTCATTAGTGGACCATAGCTGTTCCCAGGCTGTCTCATAGCCACTGTGACTCTGTGTTTGTGTGTGGAGGGGGAAACATGTTTACATGTTCACACTCTTTTGTGTGCATCAGTATTCTTTTATGGCTATTTATGAGGATCTCTCTTACTTCCCTATTTGTTTTAATGTGAATCTGCAGTTCATCATAGTCACATGGCAGCCATCATCCCTTGACATCGTGCTTGAGGTCAAGAGCTAAAATTCTGTGATAATGTCACACTGCTGTTCCAAAGGGGCAAATAAAGTAAAAATTACTGTACTTTTTGATGACTAAATAACTAAGTAGGCCTAATATAAAGTTTGCATCGAAAACGGCCAAAGTACTAAAAACAAGAAAACACATTTGACCTTTTGGTAACTGTCACATGATGTCACAAAATTACCTGTTGCGTAATAAATGCTTTTGTATATTTTGTAGAGCTAACAGGGATTCACTAATCCTTGCCAAGGAGGTTTTGTTTAAAGGCTTTTGTCTACTTTTCTGTTTCAAGATAACCTGGAAAGATATGATTACAATATAATTTTTTGGGAATGCTGATCATGGGACAAGGAAGAATTGATAAAATTTTGGTGGGAATCCGAATCCAGATGAAATTCAGAAATGTATCTAAGAGTTTGTGACAATGAGAGACTTGTGGGAAAGTTATTCTACATTGTTGCTAATAATGCAATAAGGTGTCTAAGGATTTTGATGGCCCTATTCAGGGAATGTTGTTCATGGAACAAGGTACCAATAGATTAGATTATGGTGGTGACCTGAATTGGATTATGGCTCCAGGATTTTTTAATGGATTTATTCACAATGCAGGGTAGGGCAGTTTTCCACATATTTTACAATCAATCGCCCAACAATGTTGGTTGTTGGGCAGTTTAAAATCTTGGAGCGCTTTTTGTTGATAAGGTGACAACTCCAACTACACTCATAGTTGGCCCATTCTCAGAGAGAAAACTCAAAGAGGGGCAAATGGTGGATTAATGCAGTCAGAAACTCTACCCAATCTGTAAATTAGGAATAAATAGTAGCAAAAGGATACTTTTCATGTCGTTGTACTTGCAAACTTTTTCAATAAATTATCAACAACACAGACAGGAAGGGACACCTAACAGATCGTGATGCTGTCAGTAAAAGATAAAAAGAAGCTCATATTATCTAACCTGACATGCTAGATGGACAGTTCCATATATCTGCCATGGAAACAATTCACTAGTCCATCTGGGAAAGAGCTTTTCGAAAATGTTTTCAGGGGGACAACCTTAAAAAAAACTGCAGCTGGTGATTTGACAATGGTCCTGCTTGTCACGCTCATTCACAGACCAATTCATATCAAGCCACAGTATGCTGTTGTAGCTTGGCCCTGTTGATAGCCATTGGCTTAAGCTACATTTCAGTCCTTAGACTATCATCTAACATTAAATTATACCACATACATTTTTGATTTACCACACAAATCTCGTCAACAACAATCTCCACCAAGTTCTCCCAGTTAACTTCTGAGGAGACATATTTTTGCCATGTACCGCTGAGTAACCATGACTACCATTGACTAACCAGTGTGTCCACGGAGGATTTTCACCTTCCCTTCCAGTTTCCCAACTGTGATCCCCAGTATGAAAAAGAGCAAAACATGATTCGGTTTAAGTGAAAATGATTCGGTTTAAGTGACATTTCTTAGTTGACGGAGACCACTTCAGAAGCCACCATTGTTTTCAAACATGTGATCACTTTCTGCTGACACCACATCTTCAGCTCCTGCTTCTCTTCCCTGACTGGGCCAGTAAGCGTTTAGGCTGTGAAGTCGTTGGACTATGGATGTTAGCAAGATGGTCCTGTAGGATTTCATACAAGGGATCTGGCAGGTCCACTGCTCTTCAAGGTGTTTTGATGGTGGGTGTCTTGCACCTCACTTCCCAGACAGCAGAAATGTTGTGCCAAACACATCAAACCAACCTGTTAATATTTGTGAATTTTATCCTGGCAGTTGGGAAGAAGTTTCTCAAATGAAAGTTTATTATCTTTCCCCAAGTTAAAGACCGGCTGGTCCCTGGTGAACTGATTAAATTTGCAAAAAAGTGCAAAGAGCCCCAGAATTAAAATTTACTTTAATATCTCAGTTTTTCTGTAGTTATTACGTAAAGCTATCCCAGCTGGGCACTAGACAGTGCAATTGGGTCCAAATGTGGTAAAATAATGCTTACACAGCACTTTTCTTGTTTCTTTGATTACAGTGCTTTAACAGCTTTACACCACAGGTAACATCTACCAATTCACACCCATTCACTCTCATATTGACTTGCTGCTGGTTCAAAGCTTATATCGAAGCTGTCTATGAGTATGAGACATATCCAGACCCTTTCATACCCATCACTTCGGCAGTGGGAGCAGCTCGGGGTTCAGTGTCTTGCCCTAGGACATGTCGACATGTGACCTCCTGACTGGTTGTAAGAGGGCGTAATTTGGGCAGATTATTTTGTAGCATGTGCTCTGCTTTAGTAAGCAATAGATCTGACCATAATCTTAAAAACAGAATTCAAGAAAAATACTTAATCAAAAACAAATGCATGATTTTTTTTAGTCTTGTTAAAAATATGAAAAACATTGTATTCCTACTTTGTTTTCTTGCCTAATTGTTTGGTGGTTGGTAAACATCTTTGTTTATATTATTAAGTCCATAATGCATTTTTGACAGTGTGCTGCAGTGTGTCCTGTTTAAAAATCATGGTCATTAAAGTATACATTCATCCATTTCTGACAAAATGTGACTTTGATACATAGGTTGAATACTGAATTTGACTTTGCATTTAGTATTTGGTAAACATTCCCGCTCTTTTGTCACATTCAAAATGAAAAACAGTCAAATGGTAATGTTTGCCTGAGAAAATTGTTAAAAATCTTTTAACTGGAATACCTTATTTTTGAAAACTGCATTGTAACTTATACCTCTTTAGATGTTCCTGTGAAAGGAAATATGCTTCATGTGAAACAGTGATTGGTATCCTGTGTTATCATGTGGATTCAAAGACAGGTCTGACTGCTGTAGCTGGCTTCCTGCCTGTGTTTTGACATGATTTGAGATACTCACTAAGGGAGCATTTAGAGGTCAGCGAAGGCTACAAGAGCATGAGATATACTCAGGGGACTGGCCATGGACTCCTCTCAACCTTGGAGAAATCAGAAATGGAGTGCACACACACACAAACACATGCACACACACTCTGTCCTCTCTTTATACCATGCTGTCATGTGCTAAAGTGTCCCTGAGAGACACTTAACACATCACTCGGTGACTCCATGGTTCCAGACATAGCTTTGACCTCCTGTGCTTGACTCCAGCTGGGCCTGACAGCTTCTCGTGTCACATTCTGTCTTTAGTTTCACTTTATTTTTCAGCCCGAGGAGAGCGAAGGGAGGAGGAGAGGGGGAGCTCCACAGTGTTCAAGGGAAACACTTAGTTCTGATTTTCTAAAATGTGGAAGGAGAACACTGTCTTTGTTGTGCAAGAGGGCAGGCATTTTTTCCGCTTATCCCGACCTTGGTGTTCACATTTACTCTTCACTCTCTGCTCTGAATCATAATTCACGTGAGGCAATAGAACTGTTGAAGCCTCTGCTTGATGTTTCTACAGAGGACAATTTTAGTCATACAGTGTAGCTGGATCCACCAGAGCCCATGTCTATATACCCATGTACATTTATATGCAACATGCTTTAAAGAATGTTTGATTTGTAAATTAATTAATTAAACTACATCCTGCGTTTAGCTTTCTATATGGCAGGTTTGGGTAGGACAGTTTTACTTTTTCTGATATTTCTTTTGGAAATGAGACTTATATTTGGATAATAACTTTTGTGTGAAGCTTTGAACCGTGTCTGTATTAAATTTCTAGTCTCAGTCTGTTCAATGGACAAGTCAGCCCATCAGAGATGGATTCACATTCATGTCATGACAGGCTTAAAAGGTTTACATTTGACTGTGCTTGGAAAAACAAGTCAAAGTTTGTATGTGTGATATGAAATTTTGTGTCGCCTTTTGTGTTTGTGCTCCTAATGTTTCAGTTTTTCAAAATGCAGCCCAAAGTGTTATGGCCCAATCAGCATCCTTTGGAGCAGGAAGAGATGGGAGCTACAAGCAAGACGACAGCAGGAAGTGCCTGTTCATACAGAATAGATGCCAACAGCTTTACTAGCAGTTTATCATATCTGAACAGCATTTCTTTTTCAAACAAGAAACAAACAACAACAGTAAACAGATGTCTTGATGAGAAGGATATATTTGCTCCACTTCCAACATATTTTGAAAATAGGTTGTTCTACAGTATGGCTTAAATATTGTATTTTACATTGCAGCATTAGCGTGTGTTAAAACACATTATCTAACCAGCTTGTAATGAATGTAACTGAGAGAATGATTGGCCAATCACCTGCCAGATTTGCTTTTGACAGGTTCTGCCCATTTCCAAACACTTTTTATGGGCTTTTCCAGATAGGCTAGTGAAAAATGTTCGGTCCATCTGGTGTATCAAGTCAGCTAAATTTTCTTCTTGCTAATATTTCTCCTTCAAAATCAAATACTTGTAGAAAACTTCTGACAGCTTTGGTGAAGGTACAATATTTTTTTGTAACATTACCTAGAGGTTAAAATGTAATTTCTGCTGATGCAAAGTATTCAAGCGTACTCTCTGCACCAATGCATGATAAACAGTCACCTAGATTGCTGCATCTCCCTAACAGGGAGTCAGAAGGTCAAAAGTATCTTTTGTGTATAGCTCTGTTAAACTAGTTTGAAATAATCAGTCTGCCACTGGAATGGGCAAATTCTCAATATAATGCTCATATACACCAGAATCAAGCTCTGTGTTAATATTACAAGCTGATCAAAAGACTTTTAAAAGCAGTAAGCACCCAACAGTTTTACATTATAAAAGTCTGGAAGGACAATATCATGCATGAGAATCTGATGCATGTCACTGAGCCCCTAAACCGGGCCTCTTCAAAAACCCCGAAAGACAAGTTCTCAAAGTGGGGAAGAACTCAAACAGTCAATAATGCATTTGCAGAAGTTTCCATGTTTTGTCATTTCATAATAAATTTGTACCTCCATATTCTGCATAATAAGTTCCGGTTTGTGTGTTGGATTAAAATTCCTATAGAATGTACTCTATTCAAACTTTAGGCCTGTGTCAACTCTTGCTTTGTTTCACTGTGGTCACCCATTTTCTATGAGAAAATACACAAATCAGTGTCATCAACAGTCCCTGTCAGGAAAAATGGTGCCTTTGGACTAATGGTGTAGATTTCATGGCCCATGTACAAAAGCAGTTGTTTGAAGCAGATGGTAGAAGATCAGTTCTAGGGATGGGAATCTAAAATTAATTCCAGTCAGGAATTGATAACTAGAAGCTAAAAGAATATCTTACATTGTAACGCTATAAGGATGTCCTTCTTCGGTAGCATGGTGGCACAGGTTCCTGGTTCAAACCCTCAGTCAGTCAGTCAGTACCCCTCTGTGTTGAGTTTACATGTTCTCCCCATTCATGCGTGGGTTCTCTTTGGGTACTCCAGCTTCCTAACATGGACAAAAAAGGGTGCTTGTTAGGCTAACTGGTGACTCTAAATTGTGTGGGTGTGTGAATGGTTGTCTGTCTCTCTTTGTGGCCACGATTGGCCGGTGACTGGTTTAAAGGGACTGTGAGGAGAATCTATTACCAGCAACGTAAAGACTCTACTACCCATGAGCACGCGCAGCGACTGTTGTAATGCTGCGTTCCAGTAACCTCGGAAATGGGAGTGACATCATCTCCGACTTATCGGCGTTCCAGTTGAAGTTGGAAAAAAATATGCCGATCTTCCAGGCTATTGTTAGCTGTTGTTAGCACGCCTGCGATGTTGTTCACAAATATCACATGAAGAATGTGATTATCACTATGGCAGCATTTTTGTAAATATAAGTCTAACAATACTATGTATACAGCTGATCTAGAGCAACACAACCCAGTCAGAAGTGCAAATAAATTGATTATTACAGGAGCTAAATTAATGTTCACACTGGGGGTATCCATCTTCGATTGTCAACTCGGGGGTGGCGAGGTTTTCACCGAGTTCCCAGTAGGAAATTCAGACTTCGGGGGGGCGATCCAATTGCAGTTTCCTACTCGGAACTTGAAAATTCCTACTTCTGGCTACAACTGGAATGCACCAAAAGACGTGTGCAATCCAAAGCGTCTGTGTGTTTGTTGTGATGCAGACCGGACCTTCCTCAGAACTCTGCATTGCTTTGCAACTTCTTTTTTCAACAACTTACAGGAGGCAAAACGACGAGGTGATGTATCTCTTTCTAGTTACGTAGCGGTAGTTTTTGATGTGTGACAACAAGCAATTTTTGGAAAACTTAGTATCGTAGCTTTGTAGCCGGCTATATATCGCTTCTTACAGCCCGGTGCTCTAAGACGTGTCCGAATAAAATAAATTTGCTCTAGTTTTAATTGTCTTGTTCCCAAAGTTGAGTATCCAGGCCAGTCCAGCCCTGTTCAACCCGACCGGAAGGCTAAGGAATAGCATTTATAGATAACCTATTTTGATGCTATAAAACTCATCTTAAAGTGTGTATTTCCATCCGGCATATATCTAAAAGTGAGACTTTTTTGTAATTACTTAGAAACTCCTCGCAGTCCCTTTAAGGTGACTCAGCCTATCATCCAATGTCAGCTGGGATAGGATCCGGGGAACTACCTATATCCATACATCCAGGATATATAGAAATATACATTCCCTTCTCCGTTGCCCACAGTATCTTGCTCATCAAGAGTGCCATGCTCTTATCAGAGGTAGTCAGGAACTTGAGGAAGTCTAAGATGTGACCATGGCAGGCAGATGGCAGAAACTGACAAACTGTGGTGTGATTTTACACAAGATGATGCTAACTGGACAGCATCTGTGTGATTTCAAACAGGAGTGTAAACACCACAAGCTTGCAGAAATGTTTGTTTATGCTGTACAGTATTGAATTTCAGGAGAGCCATATGTTTGAAATCTTAGTTTTTTAAAACCTTTGTAGGCCAACTTTCATCTGTAGAGAAATCTGTCAGGAACTAATAAGGCACTGACTCTATCAGCAGAATCAGTAATGGCATTAGTATCTATCCAATCAGCTCCTATTTCTGTTTTATTAAAACCTGTTGCCACGTTCTCATTTTTCAGATGACCTCTGTCCCTTTATATTTCAAACTGTGTCCTTTGTTCTTTCTTATTAAAAATAATAAATCTTATGGTGAGAAAACAGTCAAACTTTTGGAAAACAGCCACACTCCTGAACGCGATCCATTCCTCACAAACCAATCAAACTAAAAGTAAGTGAGACATATAATAGCAGCTTTAAAATGAACACTAATAGCCATGAAACATCTTTCTTCTCTTTTTTGAGTTGAATTTTGAGGTCTGGTTGAGGTCTTGTAGCCTAGCAACAATGAGCCCCTGTGAGGAGCACTCTGGAGCTGGGGTCGTGAGGGATGTCAGCACAGAAAGTGCTGTTAATGGATACAGATCCTTAAAGGCCTGAAAAAGGTTGTAGTAAACAACCCACGGGGTAGACAAACAAACAAGTGCACCGGGTGACTTGAAATGAAAAAAGTGTCTTTTAAATTTTGTGGGTTGGAAAGAAACCTTTGATGAATAGTTTGACCTATGTGAGAGTGTTTATCACAGAGTTTTAAGGTCAGGTTGAAGAAAAATACTGACAGCAGGTTGAATTTCTTTTTTTTATCCAGCACATTTTGTTAATAAGTCAAAAGGATCAGAAAAAAATGGAATGATTTAAAAAGTGGTTAAAATGCCCATAACAGTGATGATACACAATTAAAGATTAAGTTTCAAGTTCGAGAATAACATTGAAGTTTGTTTTCACCTTTTAAGTAATCTTTGTTTTTTCTCAAAATTATACTTTTTTATGTAGTTAAAGGAAATGACTTAAAGCTTTTCAGAGGTGTTGCATTCAAACGAGGTCTCGTGATCTTTGCCCTGTAAAAACAAACTCAAAACCTTCCTTTTCAGTCAAGCTTTTACCTGAATTACCTTTTAGTGTTTTTATTTATTCTAATTACAGGCCACTTTTTATTATTTTTCCTTATTTTATTTTTTATCTTTTCTTTTTAAATCTATTTTTCCTTATTTTATTTTCTAGTTTTCCTATTTTATTCTTCATTTATTATTATTATTATTATCATATATGTATATTTTAACTTAATTTCAAGTTATTTTTTATTCTTCTTATTTTTTTAAATTCATTTTCTTATTTTATTTCATTATTGTCATTTATTATTGTCTTTTATTTATGATACTTTTTATTGACACTGTGTATGGATTGCTGTGTGGGTGGGTTCAGGGGCTGGGTGGAGTGGGTTTGGGTTATAAGTCCTTCATTTAATTCATTTGTCTGTTTGTAAAGCACTTTGTGCTACATTTTTTTTGTATGAAAAGTGCTATATAAATAAATTTTGATTGATTTATTGATTGATTAGATTGGCCTTTAGCTCAAGGTTTGATGAAAATACATCCTTAAGATATCACACTCACAGGGAGAGGAGGAACATGAGGCACACTGACATTGACTAGTGGTCACAAAACAGTTGATCTCTCATTTCTCTTTCCTATGCCTGGCCCTTTTACTCCTAAATGTAATGATTGAGAGGTAATTTAATGGAACAATGACAGGTGGGGTTATGTCATATAGTTTGTCTTTATGTTTTCATGTTTAGTCGATGTGATTTTAAACTATGCAAGGCTACATGTTGTACCTGTATCTCAAATTCAAGCAAAAAAAGGACAAAAATGACCATGCATCCTCGCTGCTTTGCTCAAATGGGAACCTAATTCTGATTGGTCAACAAGAGCCATGTTGCTGCAAGCTGTTCCTAAATAAAAACACATTTGAGTGACATAAAAAGCAGGCAGAGAAGGGAGTAAAACAGATTTTCAGATCAAATTCAAATTTCTTTGACAGAGATGAAATCCTGCTGTCTTGCATTTGTTGTTTGTTTTTCCTTTATCAGCAGCCGGGAAACTCACCCTACATCCAAGTTTAATCTTTAGCTAAGTTGAGTAAATGTTTATAGAGTTAAAGTGCATTAAAGTGTTGATTTTATAATGGACTGTAGCTTGGTTACAGTAAAGATAATAGCTTGTGGGTTATAACTGATAGTGCTGAAGTGTTATACTAGGAAGTGGTTGAGCAACTGTAAACACACCTGCTGCTCACCTGGCAGGAGCACCAGCTTGGCTAACACACACACACATGCTCATAATGACCCTCTGATACCGGGCTGACGACCGATGAGAGGTGCAAGGTAGAAAAACAAGGCAGACACCAAAAGAAATACACACTGACACACACAGGCTGCAGTGACGGTGAGCTCCTGAAAGAGCCCGAGCCAAGGTCTCCCTCGCTGATCACAGCCTCGTCTGATAAGAATCTTGCGCAACAAGACGATGTACGTCTGCCCTCACACACACACACACACACACACACACACACACACACTTACACCCACATGCACACAAACACACACACACATATAGACAGAGACACACACAGAGGCTCTTTCTCTCTCTCCTCATCACTTTGAACATGGATGATTTCGAAATCACTACTGACAGGCACAGGGAGGTGGGGGAGGAGGGAGAGGGGGAGGTCAAAGCTGGACTCCAGGTTCAACACAAAATACACGAGTGTCAAAAATATAAACAGCCTAAAACTACACAGATACTCACACTCTTAAAAAGTGTGCATGTGCCATTTTATGGAGGGGAAAGGTGTTTTGAATGAACGACTGAGTGTTTTGTCTTGGTTTTACCCTTTTTATCAAAACAAACATCAGACAAGATCACTTCACAGACAATCTGCAGGCAAGCAACAAAAACCAAAGCAATATATATATTTATATTTTAGAAATGTTAATGAATGTTGAGGTGCTAAAATGCTCTGATGTCTGCATACTTGGAAATATGTATATATTTATTGTCTGTTTACTACCCTTAAATTGTTTCTCACCTTGTCTTTTATGCTGTATTGCACTGCATTACATAAAATCAAATCAAATCTTCATTGCTAAAGACCTTAAACTGTACTAAACTGTACCGAACCAAACCAGATCACTCCAGGCTCATGTGTCCTTCCTCAAGGAGCAAAGTTGTATCAAATGCAGAGGCATTTTAGTAAAAAGGTAAAGCACCGTAGCAATCAATCCTAATGTGTTTCTGTTGTTTGTTATTACCCAAAATTTGGTCGTTCACTCAGAGCTCCTGGCACCTCTTAACCTGACACACCAGATGAACTGTTCAATGTGTGCCACTGGTCCATTGGAAACTGTCCATAGAAAGTGTTTGGGAATGGGAAGAACTTTTCAAAAGCAAATCTCAGCATGTGATTGGAAAATTATTATGTCAGTCACATTCTTTATAGGCCAATCAGATAATGAAGTATGGGAGTGCCAGTGCTGCGGTGTTGAAGACAAAATGTAAGCCACTAAGTACAACAAATCATGGCCAGCACATGTCAGACTAGGGCAAAAATGGCACTTCTATGGAAAAGTGTTTTTGCTAGTAATGTTTGTTCCTCATTTAATAAAGAACTGTGATCCAGATAAGCTAAAACTTCTACAACACTCACCCTGGCAGATGCAGAGAAGCCTGTTCACATCTTTGTCTCCTCCAGGCTGGACTACTGCAATGCACTCCTCATCAGGATCTCTGGCAGGAGAATCCAGAAGCTTCAGTACATCCAGAACAGCGCTGCCAGGATCCTGATGAGGGTGCGCAAGCACGAGCACATCACCCCCATCCTGAAATCCCTTCACTGGCTCCCAGTTACACTCAGAATTGAGTTCAAGGTCTCCCTTCTCACCCCCCAGTGCATTTACAGACATGCCCCCCTTTACCTGCAGGAACTCCTCTCCCCCCAGACCTCCTCACGCACCCTCCGTTCTGCTGCCACCCACAGTCTTAAGGTCCCCAGAGGCAAGCTCCACACGATGGGCGATCGGGCCTTTTCCTCTGCTGCCCCGAGGCTGTGGAACGCCCTCCCTGACCACCTGAGGGCCCCACAGACTACAGAAGGTTGTAAAAGGAATCTTAAAACATATCTTTTTAAAAAAGCATTTTGCTAGTTGTCAGTAATAGGCTTTCCATTGGTTGAAGAACCTAGCCTACTTATCTCGACTCTTCTAGCAATTGTTCTTAAAAAGGGTTTTTAGTTGTTTCTTAATTGTTTTTAATTGTGTCTTACTCTGTAGCACTTTGAGATTGCGAAAATGTAAAGTGTAATACAAATAAACTTTATTATAATTATTATTATTGATGCCCTTAGCGTCATGCTTATCTATGTACGAGCAGTCACTTCCTGCTGTTGTCCTGCTCCTAGCTCCCACCTTCCCCTGCTATAAAGGGTGCTGATCAGTGCATGCCGCTTTGGCCCTTCAGTTGTTTTAGATTGGAGCTTGGCAAGATTGATCCTCTATGATAGCAATGTACATCTTAGCTTTCAAGCTGGTTCTAACTTACAGGGGCACAGCTGATCACTGTCACTGTGGCTAATGTATTAACTGCTGACATGAACTTCATGAAACCAGCAACTCAAATTCTGAACAATCTCTTTTTACCTAGCCCCATGAAAATGAAACATCCATTCTTGTTTGTTGTTTATGGTTGTAAAGGGTTCAGTTTTAGTTTGGAGCTTTTCATGAACCGCTGTTTGTCATTCACGGGAGCTTTCAATCTTACTTTAACTACATTAAAATCACTTCTTAGAAGCATGGCTCACTTCTCAGCTCTTTCATATCTGTGAAGATTTATAACTTTCCATATGGCTATAAAACTCTCTCAGCGGAGAATACACACCCATCAGGTTTTTCACTTCCCTCTTATTCTTTGTAAACAGGGATTTATGCTGAGCGGGGATATCCAACTAAAGCTACTATCAGGCATCGGAAAGTAAATAAGAAGTCACTTTCAGCTTTGTCATCATCAGATTATTTACTGCAGCAGAGCACAGCAGCAAAATGTCGACATGTACAGATTTACAGCGCTGAACTGTGTGCTTGTTTAAAGCACAGGCATCCTCTGATTTACGTGTGTACCTGTGATCCTGGTATGCAGGACAGATACTGAACAATAACTGTTATGACTTACTGCCCCGACAACAGTGCGCTGCCTTTCATGTCGGTGCATAAATAAGGGGAGCAGGGGGATCGGTGGCTGATGCGTCCATGTTAGGAGGACATTCCACAGAAGCTTGAGGTTTTCTATCTTAATAACAAACACGTGACCGGGTACAACACTTATGTAGTTATACAAGAAAGCATGCAGTGGTGCTCTGAAACCTGCAGTATGAGATAATTTTCAATTTCCTCATTGTGGGTGATTATTGCCAAATCTTTGCCATCCTTTATCATCTTAGATTGTGATCTTCAAAACCAAAAAATGACAACAGATGTTTATTGTTCAACATTTTCAAGTATTGCAAAGGGATATAACTTCTACTTTACAGAATGAATGAGGTTTTAATTTCTAATGCATTTTCTGTGTTAATTTACAAGTGGTACCCAAGCTAACTTTGTACATATGTTTGTCATTGAAAGCTCAAGTAAGGGGAATTTTGCTCCTCATGAGGCAGACTGCATACTTATGCATCTTTATGATCTCTAACAGCAAACAACAACATCAGCAGCAATGCTGTGGAATTTGTCAAACCTAGTGATAGTCAAAAATTCACTTTCATGGTAACATTTGATTATTCACTGCAGGATGACTTCAGTTACAGGACAAGATTAGTGTAACCCTTGTGCCCTGTCATTGAGAAAAATGCCACCTCTCTCTGTTGACAGATATCTAGAAAATGCTTGGCTGAAAAGTTAATTTGGTAAAACTCTCTTACTGATGTTTGAAGTGAATGCCGCCATCCATAGAGGGGCAACACTCCCTCATCCAGGTGCTTCTTCAGTCCACAGTAAACATCAGAGCACAGTGATGAAGCTAAATCCACATCTTGAGAGGGAAAGAGGTGGAGCTATCACGTTATCTTCAGATCCACTCTGGGATTGTTTTTAAAATTGTGAGTTTTCAGGGACAAAAAGATGCTTTACTGTGTGGATGCAACCGAGCGGACACGCCTGAATTCATCAGACGACCCTTAAATCAGACTGTTCCAAGCAGGACTAGAACAGAATGTTTTTTTAAACATTTGAAAACAATAAAACTGTGTGGACAAAACTGTATTTTAAAAACATGATCTATCTACCCCAACTGAAAACTGATTAGATGTTGGAGGTCAAAGTTCAGCAATAGGGTGGTGCAAGGATGATGTTTTATTGTAGGTCAGCCTGAAAGCTGGTGATTCTCTGTAGCTGGTTCTCTTGGCCATACACATACTCAAAGCATACAGGATTATGCATTGGGAGGATACAGGAGGAGCAAACAAAAATTGAAATCGACATGTCCTCTTATTTGGGATAATGTTATTGAATTAACCAACTTTTTTATGTTTTTTTTTTCAGTTTAAATGCAACTGCCGGTGAGAAAATGCTAATATTAAGCTATGTTAGGGCCACATCATGAATGAATGACATCTTGTTGTGACCTATTGTTTCTGAGTTTCATCCTAATCAAATGACCTGATGAAGTTGGTCCTCGTGGTAATAGTGTATTTATTGTTGTTCATTAAAAGAATAGCAGAGATGCTTGTGGTCGAGTCCATGGCTGTTTTTGCAGTCCTTGTTTGCAGTTGTTTAGTAACTCTCCTTTTAAACACACAGCAAGAATTTAAAATTCAAAGGTGGAGAGATGTGTTTGATTATTTCAGATTAAACATGAAAATCTAATGTTTATGTGTTTATTGGAAACTTATATCAAGCTTTTATCCAGAACAGGAATTCTAAATTTCATACACTTAGGAAACCAGGAGGTGCGTAATGTGAACTAAATTCTACAAGACATCAGATTTCTACTAATCAAAGTACCACAGAAAGCACCCCACCCTTTTTTTTTGATCCACCTCTGTGTTTCATTGTATGACAGTTGTATAACTTGAAGAGGCATATAACTGCCAGGCAGTAGCCTAGTTTGTGATGTCATTCAATTTTTCTCTGAGGTATGTGGAGGTCTTTGTCTGATTCTGCGTATGCACAACACATAAGCTGTTTCTGAAAGAAACACATCCACAGTCACACACATATGTAACCTTATTTTCTGGTGTAAACTCAAGGGACTGTGTCAGGGTTCAGAGTTCTTAGAGCACCAGCTACACACAGCGGGTCTGCCAGAGGAGCCTCAGCAAATCAGACACACACACTCATGCACGGTAACATACACACGCCACGGCAGCACTGTCAGTGAGTCAGTGTGTGAGTCACACTCCGGCTATGCTGCCTTTCGATTTTATAACAGCCGCCAGCACGGCACTGTATCAAATATTCCAAACAACTGTACTGTGAGACTGTGTGGCAGACATGCACCTATACTTTCATATGCATATATACTGTACCTATACATTCATAATATCCCTTTGGCTAAATATGCCTGCACAAATAAGATTGAAGAGGTATGGTCACACATACAGACATCTCTACTTTAATGCCAGTCCTGCTGCAGTAACACGCACAAACACAAACAGACGCACCCTTGTCATGAGGGATGGCTGCAGATGAGTCAGAAGGGAGAGAAGGAATCCTTACCTCTTTGTGTGTCTGATCCACACAAGAACCAATCACAGCGCAGATACTGGCTCCATTAGAGGTGACCTATGATTCAATCTGTGTACATTCTCACAGGAGAGCTCAGCATCAGATAGAAAGGTAGATAGCATTAAAGGGTGTGCTTAGAATCCTAGCGTGTATTTATGTCAGCATCTCACTGAAGCATGATTTATATAATCCCACCTGTTACAGAGTGATAAACCTATAGGTAGGGATAAAACATGGATTTATGTGATGCATGGTGGGAAGGTGAGGAGGACTGTGTGCACGCCTAAAGAGTTAAATTCAGTTCATTAGTGTCACTGATCCCGCTTAATTGTTTTATCTAGTAAAAACTCTTCCTTACTAATACATACAGTACTTTAGCTGTCTATTTGTACTGTGCTACCCGTATAGATAAAAGAGACTACAGACAAATGTAATCTTGAAATAAAATAGTTTACAGTCCCTGCTGTGTCCAAAACTGACCTCTTGTCATGAACTCAGAGTTTTATTTACCAAAATGCATTACATGGTTCTGATGTTTTGGCGAAAAAGGTTCAGAGCTTGGATTTGTTGCTTATGAATATACTTCTCTGAGGAGATATTAAAGTTACACATACACATTGTCTGTCTGTCTTCATGTGGACTGAAAATGTTTTCTTACTGATATCTCACCCCAGCCTCTAAACACTGCCCTCTAGTGACAGCTAAGGGAACACCCGACCACTGCCACCACACACAGACACACACACCGACACACACCGACACACACACACCGACACACACACACACACACACACACACATATATAAACAAGAGAAGGGACAGGTCTTGGACATTCCGGTATAGCAGTTGCAAAATAAAATAAATCTTTAAAGAGACATAGTTAGCTGATGCATGTATGTACAATCAGGTCTAAAAGAGAACAAGAAAAAAGAAAGAAAGAAAAAATTAAAATAGTTTGACAATACAATTTTTCCATTGCAGCCGTAAATTAAAAGTCATTGTCTCCATTTTCAGAATGTGATTTATAATGTTGTTAAGGAGTTTTTTGGTAAGAGGTTTTTTCTGGAGACAGCTCTTTGTTATTGCTTTTTTTACATGCAGCCATGAAAACCTTCCAACATGGTGCATTTCTTTGTTTCTTTAAGTAAATTTTACTTGCTAATGCAAATATTCAGAGCTTATATATGTGTGAAGAAATGAAATAATTCATAACTTTATCACTTTGCATGCCTGTAGGAGCAGAGAGAAGTTTCTTATTTTACCTCCCTCCCACACAATAAAAGATACATAAAATGAAAAAGCTTATGATAAATATTACAGTCCTGCTCCTAAAAGAGGAACAAACACTTACTAGCTATTCATAGAGTAATGGTGTGCATATTAGTGATACAGCTTCATGGAGTTCACAGGCTCATCATGTTATCTGATGCTGAATATTTTCTTATCAGTGACGTCCACCATAATGTTGATGTTTCTCAGTTCAGTTCTTGTCCTCTCTCCAGTTAAACTCTACCGTTGTTTCACCTCCTGATACAACAGGCTGATTTTAGCATTAGGTAGCATCATTCATTCAGTTACTGAAGTTCTCAGTTGAGGCCAGTTCATGTAAATGTCAGTATTGAAATCCCCTTGTCAAACTTTAAGTCAAAGAAGAAAAGACGGACAAAAAGGAGAAGCTGGAGAAGCTGCTAATCTATGTGACTGAAGTCGGACATACTGTGCGATTCCAAGTCGACTGATATCAGTTATGGAGGATATCCACTCACAAAGTGTGACTGAATCGCAGACAATTGCCCAAGTCCCTCCGAACACCCTCTTTACTAATGCTAGCTTTGCTAGCTTCATATTGACCACAGGTCGGGCTAACTTTCCTTGCATATTGACCTATGGCAGGAAAGTTAGCTTCCTGGCTAATGTTTGCAGGTTTCACTTACTTGGCCTCATGTGTCCTCAGGTGGCGGATAAAGTTCAATGTTGTGCCCTCTTTTTCGCTCATCGAAGCGTTGCAGGTCTTGCACATGGCGTGTCTTCGTTTTCCATCTGATTGAAATTCTTTATACGTAAAGAAAATAACTCTGGGCACAGAAGACATAGCGGTGGCCAATTTGAAACCCGCGTCCTGTGCACCCTGCCCACTGATCATCACTGTAGCAGAAGCGGGTCTGTGGTAGGAACGTACGTGTGAAGTACTGTGTCTTGTGCGGGACAATAATAGGTGACGGACACGTGTACTGTGAATGGAGCATCAATAAAGTGAACCTAAAGGAAAGAGTGGCGTATATCTCCTGTCTGGCTCTTCATATAAAGCCTGAGTGTGTGCAATTTTCCGAATCATGCTGTCTCAAGTCAGGTCGAGTCTGGAGACGTTTTCTCCCAAGTACGAGTCGAGTCTCGAGCTTTTACCTCCCGAGTCCGAGTCGAGTTGCAAGTCGTCTCATTAGCGGCTCAAGTCGCCTGGAATCCAAGTCCCTATGACTCGAGTCCAATTGTCTGCTGAATCGTAAAGAGGGTGAGGGAAAACATGGTAGGACATTCGTGTAAATGGGTCAGCAGAAGTAGATGTATTTCTTTATTAAATGAAAAGCAAATAATATAGAAAGAATATTATTACTCCACTTCTGACATGTTTTGGCGAGTTAGTTTTACGAAGATGCTCACACTCTGTTCTTACATTATCTAACTGAATAATGAAATATATTGAAGTGTCTGGTTAACTTTCCTCCACTGTTATAGGACTATCAAACGTGTCAGAGATCCATCTGACTTGTAGGACGCGGGTCGGACTGTCATCTGTTGTCATATCTCTGTGTCCACTGCATGATAAGCTGTGCACAGTCAGGCTGAAATTAACCCTGGCTTCAAAGGTTGTTGTGTGGCTCGAAATTTGGGTCAAAACAGTGTTTTAGTCACAGTGTATCCAGAGCTGAACAGCTGCAATATACCAAGTCCAAGACACATTTATGTCCCAAAATAAAGGGGTCAGTTGTATAAAGTGTCCAGTCATAAAAAGCTGCTTTCTACAAGATTATTCCCTGAAACAAATAAAAAGTATTTATTTCTGCAGTAAAATGGGCATTTTAATATGGGTTATATGGGGGGGTCTTCAGATGCACTATCAGCAATCTTCACATCCCCAAAGTCCGGAAAAAGAAGTTACAAGAAAACAATGGCTGCATGTGTTTGACTTGTGCCTCCAGATCATCCAGCCTTTTGCTGAACATCTGATGTTTGTTTGACTTCTGTGGCTTCTGCTGCAGCCTTCAGAGGACACTTGACTGTGATTTCTTGCTCTAAAACATTGGCTTAATTTATCAACATAGCAGGTCGCTGCTCGGCTGCTGGTTCTTTTTTCAGTAGTGGTTCACAAACAGCCTTCAAATGCACACCTGCCACAATGCAGGACAGGACTGGGAATAACAGTGTCACATTGGTATGACTCAACCTACATTTTCAATATTAATACTGAAATGCACTGTTTCAGTTTTATGCCTGGATAAACTGTCTATTAATAGACTTAAGGACATCTGAAGACATAACCTGTGGCACATGGAGCAGCTGGTGGCAAAGTGAGATCAGTGGCACACGCAGCTTCAGGGAGAGGTAGTGCATATGAAAGCAGCTGCACGAGTCTGTGCAAGGGTTGACGTGCTCTGAGGGTGATGGATCTTAAAGGAGTGGTGTGACGCTCTAAGGCAATGAGTCAGAGTCAACGATAAGGACCCTGGGTTACGACTGACCTCTCTCAACTGTCCCTGTTTTCTCCCATACCCTCCTCCCTCTGTTTTCCTCTCACATCTGGCTCTATGCATGGGCCTCCTTGTTTGCTTTTTACCCTCAATGACTCATAACTAATTCGTTCTTCCTTTGTGCCCTCTTTCTCTCTGCTTCTTTTAAACCGCCTATTCTCACAGATCAACCCTGCATATCATTCCTTCCTCCTTGTGATAAGGGTGTGGAGCCTCCAGGTTTACCTGCGATTGGAAAAACTCTGACTCACGCAAACACACACTTTACAGGCGGTGACTCATTGCAACAGAGGCCATTCAGATCCACAGTAAACCAAAGACAATCTGGTGTGAGTGTGTGTTAGCATGACTGTGTTTGCATACACATTAACCTTTATAAGCATCACTGTGCTGTTGTACAAAAGGCTGACGACACACAACCCACACAGCTCTCGTAAGTCACAGGGACGGTCAGCGGTTACAGAGAAACACTGTTCAGGCCAACGATTGGTGATGGGATGAGCTGAAATTTGCAACAGTTTGAAATTAGCTATGTCAAAAACCCTGACCTGACACTTCAATATATTTCACAAGTTCATCTGGGCAAGAGCCCTTAGAACATGTTTGGGAATTGGCAGAACCTATCGTAGCATATCTGGCAGGTGATTGGGCAATCATTCCTTCAATCACATTCATTATGAGGGAATTAGAAAATGTATTGTAAAATAAAGCTTGAGCAACTTTGTCGAACAAACTCTTGGCAAAACAGTGCAGTGTGGAGCTAAAATACCATTCCTATAGTGAAGATTTCAGTGTTATTTGATTTTAATTTAACAAAGAAATGTATTCCACATCTAAAAAAATGTCACTAAAGCTGTTTGCATCTTTGCTAATAGGCACCTCTTAGGTAATCCTACACATAGCTCCAACCTGATCCTGCTCTAAAGGACGCTGATCAAGCCATGCAGCTTTAGGCCGCTCACAACCATTGAAGACTGGAGCTTGGTCAGATGGATCCACCTGCACTGCAAGATTAGAAAACTGAAGGCCTTTCACTTCATCCTTCTACAGGTGTATTGTATTGATCCGGTGCAAAATCTCTGAGATTAGATGCACTTTTCACACGTCTCTTTTTTAATAATTAAAAACAAACATCTAAAGTACTTCTTCTCATCTACATTCAGTTGAGGAGTTCTGCTAAAAATCTTATTGCAAGAGACAGACAACTAAAATAAGGTCCTGAATTGCTAGTCATAACTCGAAAATATCTGCAACTGACACATAAATGTATTTGTTGAAGGTCTTAAACTGAGGTAGGAACTTTTTCAGATGGTACATCTCGTTTTTAAGAGATGTTTTTTGGAAAATTTGTCCTGCCTCGTTGGCAGATTTATTCATTTATTTTTACTTTTTACTTTTCAAGCCTTATTTTTTTTGTTCATGTATCTTTAAATGTGATGTGTAACTGGATGTGCCAAGGAGTTGGTGCTAACAAGTCTAGAAATATTTTTTTTAAAACTTGAGATTAAAGAAGGTCTTGTTTATACTTGAGTTTTTTGCTGTGTGCTTGCCTTAAAGCTGTTTAATCCTCACTGTGCACATCATAAATGAGGGCACTGATAGTGAGTTACAGTAATCAATCATGTTAGGTCCACGGATAAGCCCTTCAGAAGAGTGCCAGGGTGGAGATTTGTGGTGTTGACACACCTCTGATTTAAAATGTGACTCAAATTATGACCCTTTGTTTACTGTAAAACCTTTTACACAGGGAGAGTGTTCTGGAGCAGTGATTGTCAACTGGTGGGCCGTGACCCAAAAGTGGGTTGCAGAGCCTTTTTCAATGGCAAAAAAATGTTAGCAAAAAAAGTCATGTGCTTTTATTTTAAAGGAGATTGTTCCTGCAGCAGAGAGCCATCTTTTCACACAGCATAACAACAGGTGGTGATAATACCTGTAATGTTCCTGACGCACTTCAATCAAAGGTGTTTGTTTAATATATTTAATAAGTAGCTTAAACTGCATATTTTTTTTATTTTGCAACGGCTTCTAAGTAGACTTTCTTTATTTCATGTTTGTCCATTAAGGCTCTGTTAAAAAAGGCTGAAGTTACTGAAGTGTGATGTGGAGCCTCATAATCAACAGCTTATTTTGTGCTACTCATTGAATGTTATTACTTAAGACCTTTTGTCCCTAAAATGCACTTCTAAGTTTCAATGAAAATGCAGCTAATTGAGAATTAACAGGAATACTGTAAAGGCCAGTAAGATCTGCAACAGTCTCCCATTCGCCATAAGGGAGTACCCCACATTACAAACTTTTAAAACACGTTAAGCAGTGGCTGAAAGCAAACCTGTCCTGTAACCATTAACATCCAGGGTTTTAGAAATGAACTGTTGTATTGTGCGCTCATTATGATCTATTGTCCTTTTCTATGTCCTGCTTTTGTGTGTGTGGTGTCTTTGTCATAATGTTTGTGTTACCTGCCTAGGGACTACGGATGTAAATTAGCATTGATGCTATAATCCGGCATATTTACATCTATTGTTCTTTGAATAGATGTTCATTCATGTGCACTGTCCCTATTAAATAAATAAATAAATACTTTCCTCCCTAGCATCTCCACATGCATTTTGGTTTCTCTCTGAACTTTTGTTTGTGTGTTAGCATACTTTGATATTCTGGACTATCCCAGGTTCAAAATAAATAATAATAATGATAATTAAAGCCGCAAGCGGCGATGATCGGGCCCTCGCCCCCCACGCGGACGTTGGGACCTGCCGCTACCGCCACATATTGCTTCCCCGAAATGCTGCTGTTGCGAAACATTGGTGCTGCTAAATGTTGCTGGCGCCACATGTCGCAACCACTGCCTGCTGCTGCAACCACACGAATGTAATTTAAGACATATGTGTACATGTTTCATTTCGGATCTAAGATTGTACAAGACAGTCATTAAGGTTTACGTGTTTTCCAAAACTGGTTCACTTTGGGCATCCTTCCTGGCCACGCCCATTGACTTACGATCAATCTTTTAATAACTTTTCATTGTCAGTGTGTCTAGTATACACAATCCAAATCTGGAGTTGATCTGATAAAAACCCTAGGAGGAGTTTGTTCAAATACGTACCCTGCAAATCGCCAAAATCGACCTTTATCGCTAATTTGCAAACTTCCTGTCCACAATTGACAATGGTAAGAGACTTTTTGTAGGTCCTGGCATGACAGTGATGCATTAAAAATTTCAGATCAATAGGTGAAAGTAGCTGGAGGGGCTGCAGTTTTAAGCCACTAGGGGCGCTATGGAGTACATTTTTGAGCAAACACTGAATTCATAAATTTGTTGCCGTGACTGAATTTTGGGACTAGCCGCATTCATGTTTATCTCAAGTGCAATACGCAATTTGAGGCTAAAATGGGTGGGAATTCAGCTGGATGATCTGGCCTTTTGGGCTCGGGTCCAAATAAAGATCAGACTTCCTGTTACCAGCAGGGGGCAATATTTGAGAGTGAAATAAAGCATATAGATTTACTCAGGCACGGACAGTGAACATGTGTACATGTTTTGGTCGGATCTAACATATTGCTAGAGAGTTATTAAGGTTTATGTGTTTTCCAAAATGGTCAACTTAGGGCGGCCTTCCTGGCCACGCCCATTGACTTACGAAAAAATCTTTTAATAACTTTTCATCATCAATGTGTCTAGTATACATAATCCAAATCTGGAGTTGATCCAATCAAAAACCTAGGAGGAGTTCGTTCAAATCACGAGCCTTATAATTGCGAAAATCGCAATTTCAGCGTTAATTACGAACTTCCTGTTTGGAATTCCCATGACAATTATATATCTTTGGAAAGGTCTCGGCCTGGTGGTTATGCCCAAAAATTCCATGCAAATCAGAGTAAGTGAAAAATTGGTCAAATTTGGGCGTGGTTTCTGGCCACGCCCATTGACTTCTGAAAAAATCTTTTAATAACTTTTCATCGACAGTGTGTCTAGTATGGACTGTTTAAATCTGGAGTTGATCCGATAAAAAACCTAGGAGGAGTTACGTTTAAATCATTACCCTGGAAATTGGCAACATGCGAAATTCAACGCTTATTTGCGAACTTCCTGTTCGGAATTGACCATGGTCATAAGAGACTTTATTGTAGGTCCGGGCATGATGGCTATGGCTTAAATATTTCAGGTCGATACTTGAAAGTCGCCGGAGGGGCTGCAGTTTAAGGCCACTAGGGGGCGCTATGGTGCACATTTTTTTGTGCAAACACTGGATTCATAAATTTTTCGCCGTGACAAATTTTTTGGCCTAGGCGCGGTCGCGTATAACTCAAGTTGAGGGCACGCAATTTGGGGTTAAAGTGGAGCATGAACAATAATAATAATAATAATTAAAGCCGCAAGCGGCGATGATCGGGCCCTCGCCCCCATGCGCCCGTTGGGCCCTGCCGCTACAGCCGCATATTGCTTCCGCCAAATGCTGCTGTTGTGAAGCATTGGAACCTCCGCCACCGCAAAAGTCCTTAGTCATATTGTGATTTGTAACATAAATATTAGTCCTACCTTTATTTCATCTAAACATTTCGATTCTTTGTCCATGACAACATACCATTGGCAACTGGATTCATAATGATATCTATTTTTTAGTTCTGTAGTTATTCACAAAAATCACTTTTTTTGCCATGGCTGCCAGACGCTTATCTGGATTAACAACAAAATCGATTCAGTTGTTCCTCTTCTCATGCTGAACGTATCCAGAAAAATTCATCCAAATCCACCCATTACTTTTTGACTTATTTTGTTCACAGACTGTCAGACGTACAGACAGACTTACAGACAGACAGACAGACAGACAGACAACAAGTCTCCCAAAAACATAACCTTCTTGGCGGGGAACCAGAAAGAAAACGTAACCCCAACCCAAACCCCAACCCTAACCCTAACCCTAGGAGGAGTTCATTCAAATGCAAGCCTTAGAATCGCCAACACCGTAATTTCAACGTTAATTTCCGAACTTCTTTTTCCAAATTTCCTAAGACAACTATATATATATACGTTATGTCAGATCTTGGCCTGGTGTGTATGCCGAAAAAAAGATTTCGTACATATCGGAGGTTGAGAAAAAATTTCAAAAATGGGCGTGGTTTCTGGCCACGCCCATTGACTTACAACAAATCTTTTAATAACTTATCATAGTCAATGTGTCTAGTATCTACATTCCAAATCTGGAGTTGATTCGTTAAAAAACCTAGGAGAACTTCGTTCAACTACGTACCCTGGAAATCACCAAAATGCGACTTTTCGACGCTAATTTGCAAACTTCCTGTTAGGATTTGACAATGGTCATAAGAGACTTTTTTGTAGGTCCGGGCATGATAGTGATGCCCTAAATTTTTCAGATCCATTGGTGAAAGTACCTGGAGGGGCTGCAGATTTAAGCCACTAGGTGGCGCTATGGAGCACATTTTTTTGTCCAAACACTGGAATCATAAATTTTTTGCCATGACTACATTTTGGGGCTGGGGGCGTTCGCGTTTATCTCAAGTGCAATACACACAATTTGGGACTAAAATGGGTGGGAATTCGCTGGCCGATCCGGTCTTTTGGGCTCAGGCCCTAATAAAGTTTGAGGCGTCGCCATCGCCACACCGTTTCACCTAAGGACACAACCTCAACACTGATGCTTCATGAAGATGTGAAGACCTTTTCTGAGTATATTTGAAAAAAATATGTTGAAAAACAGAGGAGATTTTAATGATCGAGTAAAACATAAGACTTCCTGTTACAGGCAGGGGGCACTATATTTGAGAGTGAAACAAAGCATATAGATGAACTCAGGCAGGGACAGTGAACATCTGTACATGTTTTGGTCCGGATCTAACATTGTACAAGAGAGTTATTAAGGTTTACGTGTTTTCCAAACATGGTGAACTTTGGGCGTCTTTCCTGGCCACGCCCATTTACTTACGAAAAATCTTTTAATAACTTTTCATCATCAATGTGTCTAGTATACACAAACCAAATCTGGAATTGATCCGATAAAAACCCTAGGAGGAGTTCGTTCAAATCACGAGCCTTAGAATCGCAAAAATCTGAATTTCAATGTTAATTTAAGAACTTCCTGTTTGGAATTCCTATGACAATTTATATATTTGTGATCATCTTGGCCTGGGGTTATGCCCAAAAATTTCTTTCAATTCGGAGTTAGTGAAAAATTCGCCAAATTTGGGCGTGGTTTGTAGCCACGCCCATTGACCTCTGAAAAATCTTTTAATAACTTTTCATCGTCAATGAGTTAAGTATACACTGTCCAAATCTGGAGTTGATCCGATAAAATATGTAGGAGGAGTTCGTTCAAATACGTACCTCGAAAATCGCCAATATGCGACATTCAATGCTAATTTGCGAACTTCCTGTTTGGAATTGACCATGGCCGTAGAGACTTTTTGTAGTTTCTGGCATGATAGTTAGGCCCTTAAATTTTCCGGGTGACATGTGAAAGTTGCCGGAGGGGCTGCATTTTAAATCCACTAGGTGGCGCTATGGCGCACTTTTTTTTGTGCAAACGCTGGAATCATAAATTTTTCGCCGGGACTAATTTTTGGGCCTAGGTGCGTTCGCGTTTATCTCAAGTTGAAGGCACGCAATTTGGGGTTAAAGTGGCGGGAGAAAAAAAAAAATAATAATAATCCTAGCGATTACAATAGGAATAATATAGCGGGCGATGATCGGGCCCTCGCCCCACGCGCCGTTAAGGCCCTGTTGCTTATCAAGAGCAAATGGCTTTCGCCAAATGCTGTTAAAGCATTGGTGCCGCTTAGACATTGCTGGCTCCACATGTCACAACCACTGCTTGATGCTGCCATCACATGTATGTAATTTATGACATATCTAAAGCTTAATGCAATTTGATTAGCAGAGAATTGAGCTTATAGCTAAGTTGGGAGGTGGACCTTGATCATGTTTGTGAATTTGAAGCAGATTGGACCTTAAATGAAGGAGTTTGAGTGATTTCCAGGTTCATGGCCATCGGTGAAGTTTGA
This sequence comes from Scarus forsteni, assembly GCA_036419115.1. Lineage (NCBI taxonomy): Eukaryota > Metazoa > Chordata > Actinopteri > Labriformes > Labridae > Scarus > Scarus forsteni. The sequence continues at coordinate 70,447 of JAZDUH010000187.1, forward strand.
GGCTTCATCATGGCCACACCGTTTCACCTCTGGACACCACCTGAACACTGATGCTTCATGAAGGTGTGAAGACCCTTTCTGAGAATATTTGAAAAATATATGTTGAAAAACGGAGGAGATTTTAATGATAGAGTAAAACATCAGACTTCCTGTCACCAGCAGGGGGCGCTATATTTGAGAGTGAAACAAAGCATGTGATATAACTCAGGCAGGGACAGTGAACATGTGTACTTGTTTTGGTCCAGATCTAACATATTACGAGAGAGTTATTAAGGTTTACGTGTTTTCCAAAACTGGTCCACTTTGGGCATCCTTCCTGGCCATGCCCATTGACTTACGAACAATCTTTTAATAACTTTTCATTGTCAGTGTGTCTAGTATACACAATCCAAATCTGGAGTTGATCTGATAAAAACCCGAGGAGGAGTTTGTTCAAATACATACCCTGCAAATCGCCAAAATGCTACCTTTATCGGTAATTTGCAAACTTCCTGTCCACAATTGACGATGGTCGTAAGAGACTTTTTTGTAGGTCCTGGCATGACAGTGATGCATTAAAAATTTCAGATCAATAGGTGAAAGTAGCTGGAGGGGCTGCAGTTTTAAGCCACTAGGGAGCGCTATGGAGTACATTTTTTGAGCAAACACGGAATTCATAAATTTGTTGCCGTGGCTGAATTGTGGGACTACGCGCATTCATGTTTACCTCAAGTGCAATACACGCAATATGGGGCTAAAATGGGTGGGAATTCGCTGGATGATCCGGCCTTTTGGGCTCGGGTCCCTATAAAGATCAGACTTCCTGTTACCAGCAGGGGGGGCAATATTTGAGAGTGAAATAAAGCATAAAGGTTGACTCAGGCAGGGACAGTGAACATGTGTACTTGTTTTGGTCCAGATCTAACATATTACTAGAGAGTTATTAAGGTTTACGCGTTTTCCAAAAATGGTCAAATTTGGGCGTCCTTCCTGACCACGCCCATTGACATACGGATAATCTTTTAATAACTTTTCATCGTCAATGTGTGTAGTATACACAAACCAAATCTGGAATTGATCCGATAAAAAACCTAGGAGGAGTTCGTTCAAATGCGAACCTTAAAATCGCAATTTCAACGTTAATTTCCGAACTTCCTGTTCGCAATTCCCTATGACAATTTATATATTTGTGATCGTCTTGGCCTGGTGATTATGCCCAAAAAATTTCGTTTAATTCGGAGTTAGTGAAAAATTCGCCAAATTTGGGCGTGGTTTCTGGCCACGCCCATTGACCTACGAAAAATCTTTTAATAACTTTTCATCGTCAATGTGTCTAGTATACACAATCCAAATCTGGATTTGATCCGATAAAAACCCTAGGAGGAGTTCGTTCAAATACGTATGCCCAAACACGACTATCAACGCTAATTTGCGAACTTCCTGTTTGAAATTGACAATGGCCATAAGAGACTTTTTTGTAGGTCCTGGCATGATAGTTAAGCCCTAAAAATTTCAGGTCGATATGTGAAATTAGCCGGAGGGGCTGCAGTTTAAGGCCACTAGGGGGCGCTATGGCACACTTTTTTTTGTGCAAACAATGGATTCATAAATTTTTCGGCGTGACTAATTTTTGGGCCTAAGCGTTAGCGTTTATCTCAAGTTGAAGGCACGCAATTTGGGGTTAAAGTGGCATAAGAAGAAAAAAGAAATAATAATAATAATAATAATTAAAGCCATAGCGGCGATGATCGAACCCTCGCCCCCAGCGCCCGTCGGGCCCTGCCGCTCGCTGTATATTGCTTTCGCCAAATGCTGCTGTTGCGAAACTTTGGTGCCGCTTAATGTTGTTCGCGCCAGATGTCGCAACCGCTGCATGTTGCTGCCACCAAATGTATGTAATTTATGACATATGGAATAGTTGTTGTGATGCAGTAGCAGAGAATTGAGCTTATAGATGTGTTAGGAAGTGGACCTTGATCATGCTTGTGAATTTTGAAGCTGATTGGACCTTAAATGAAGGAGTTAGAGTGATTTCCAGGTTCACGGCGATCAGTGAGGTTTTATGCTTCGCCATCGCCACACCCTTTCACCTCAGGACACGATCTCAACACTGATGCTTCCTGAAAGTGTGAAGACCCTTTCTGAGAATATTTGAAAAAAATATGTTGAAAAACAGATGAGATTTTAATTATAGAGTAAAACATCAGACTTCCTGTTACCAGCAGGGGGCGCTATATTGAAAAGTGAAACAAAGCATAAAGATTAAGTCAGGCAGGGACAGTGAACATGTGTACTTGTTTTGGTCCAGATCTAACATGTCACTATAGAGTTATTAGGGTTTACGTGTTTTCCAAAAATGGTCAACTTTGGGCGTCCTTCCTGGCCACGCCCATTGACTTACGAAATATCTTTTAACAACTTTTCATCAGCAATGTGTCTAGTATACACAAACCAAATCTAGAGTTGATTCGATAAAAAACCTAGGAGGAGTTCGTTCAAATGCGGGCCTTAAAATCGCAAAAATCGTAATTTCAACGTTAATTTACGAACTTCCTGTTTTGAATTCCCTATGAGAAATTATATATCTGTGATCGGCTTGGCTTGGGGGTTATGCCCAAAAAATTTGGTGCAAATCGGAGTTAGTGAAAAATTTGCCATATTTGGGCGTGGTTTCTGGCCACGCCCATTGACCTACGAAAATTCTTTTAATAACTTTTCATCCTCAATGTGTCTAGTATACACAATCCAAATCTGGAGTTGATCCGATGAAAACCCTAGGAGGAGTTCGTTAAAAATCATTACCCTGCACATCGCCAAAATGCAACTTTCAACGCTAATTTGCGAACTTCCTGTATGGAATTGACGATGGGGACAGGAGACTTTTTTGTAGGACCGGGCATGCTAGTTATGCCCGCAAAATTTCAGGGCGATCCGTGAAAGTAGCCGGATGTTCTGCAGTTTAAGGCCAGTAGGGGGCGCAGTGGCGCACTTTTTTTTGTGCAAACACTGGATTCATAAATTTTTCGCCGTGACTCAACTTTGGGGATAGCGCGCGTATCTCAAGCTGAAGGCACGCAATTTGGGGTTAAAGTGGCAGAACAATTTAGCGATTACAATAGGGCCATTCGGGCCTAATTAAAACATAAGCGATGATCGAACCCTCGCCCCCATCGCCCGTTCTGCCGCTACACATATTGCTTAAATACTGCTGTTGCGAAACATTGGTGACGCTAAATTTTGCTGGCACCATATGTCCCCACAGCTGCTTGTTGCTGCCCCTACATGCAAGCAGGTATTTGAGATATAAAAAACAGCTAATGCCCATTGGGTGGCACTGTTCCTTTGTCCCAGGCACGTCATGTGAAGCAATACCTGTCTCAGCAAATAGCCACACACACACAAACATGCAGACAGATGCTTCATGAAGGTGTGAAGACCCTTTCTGAGATTTTTTGAAGAAGTTACTATCCCTGACAGTCACTGCCTCTGCCACACACACACACACACGCACACACACACACATACACAAAATAAAGTCTGAATGAAGCATCTAAAGTAAACAGATAACACTAAATAAAGAGGATGACATGTCAAGAATCTATGGTTTCTCACTCTAAGCAGGGAGGTGGGAGCATGACTGACCCCACACCAACTCTGAGGTTGGTGTGGGGTGAAGAAGGGGGGTGGGCTAATTAGTATGTGAGGTAACCTCAGCTCAGTCTGAAGAGGAGGGGGAGGGAAGGATGATTTAAAACATGTTTAAGTGTTGTTGGCATTAACACTGCTTGTGTCTATTAGATGGTGCTATTCCTATAACACAAATATATGTTTAAATTAAAAAAAATAAATCCAGAGTGGAGCTGTGATCATGTGTGTTGAATTTGGGGAAGATTGGAGTATTCATCACTTACATATGTAATTTATGTAATTTCTAGAGCTGGGTGCAATTGCAGTATCAGAGAATTGAGCTCATAGATGTGTTAGGAGGTGGACATTTATCAGGGTTGTTCATTTTGAAGCAGACTGGACCTTAAATGAAGGAAATAGAGTGATTTCCAGGTTCATGGCGATCAGTGAAGTTTGAGGCTTCGCCATCACCACACTGTTTCACTTGAGGACACGACCTGAACACTGATGCTTCATGAAGGTGTGAAGACCCTTTCTGAGAATATTTGAAAGAGAAATGTTGAAAAACGGAGGAGATTGAAATGATCAAGTAAAACATCATACTTCCTGTTACCAGCAGGGGGCGCTATATTTGAGAGTGAAATAAAGCTTAACGATATACTCAGGCAAGGACAGTGAACATGTGTACATGTTTTGGTCTGGATCTAACATTTTACTAGAGAGTTATTAAGGTTTACGTGTTTTCCAAAAATGGCGAACTTTGGGCGTCCATCCTGGCCACGCCCATTGACTTACGAGAAATCTTTTAATAACATTCAATCGTCAATGTGTCTAGTATCCACAAACCAAATCTTGCGTTGATTTGATAAAAAACCTAGGAGGAGTTCGTTCAAATAGGAGCCTTAGAATTGCAAAAATCGGAATTTCAACGTTAATTTACGAACTTCCTGTACGGAATTCCCTAGGACAATTATATATCTTTGGAAAGGTCTTGGCCTGGTGGTTATGCCCAAAAAATTTCGTGCAGATTGGAGTATGTGAAAAATAGGTCAAATTTGGGCGTGGTTTGTGGCCACTCCCATTGAATTACAAAAAATCTTTTAATAACTTTTCATCCTCAATGCATCTAGTATACACAATCCAAATCTGGAGATGATCCGATCAAAAACCTAGGAGGAGTTCGTTCAAATACGTACCCTGCAAATCGCCCAAATCGACATTCAAGCGCTAATTAGCGAACTTCCTGTTCGGAATTGACCATGGTCGTAAGAGACTTTTTGTTGGGCGGGCATGATAGTTATGCCGGAAAATTTCACATCGATCGTGAAAGCAGTCGGAGGGGCTGCAGTTTACGGCCACTAGGGTGCGCTATGGCGCACAATTTTTTTATGCAATCACTGGATTCATAAAATTTTCACCATGCCTGACAATTTGGACTAGGTGTGGTCACGTATAAGTCAAGTTGAGGGCACGCAATTTGGGGTTAAAGAGGCTGGAGAATAATAATAATAATAATAATAATCCGAGCGATTCCAATAGGGCCCGCCCGACCCCTACGCTCGCCTAATAATAATCCGAGCGATTACAATAGGGCCTTCGCCCCTTGTCGGGCTCGGGCCTAATTAAAACATAGCGGCGATGATCGGGCCCTCGCCCCCATGCGCCCGTTGGGCCGTGTCGCTACCGCCACATATTGCTTCCAACAAATGCTGCTGTGGCGAATAGGTGCCGCTAAATGTTGCTGGCACCACATGTCCCAACTGCTGCATGTTGCTACCCCCACATACTGAGCAAATAGCCACAACATAGATATGGTTAGGCCTGTAAAGCATACAGATGAATGATGACAATGATTTCATCTAAATATTTAGATTCCTTGACCATGAAAACATACCATATCATCTGGATTCATAATGATATATATTTTAGTTCAGCAGTTATTCACAAAAATCACATTTTCATCATGGCAGCCAGACGCTGATCCGGATCAACATCAACATTGAATCAGATTTTCCTTTTCAGATGCAGAACATTTCCTGAAAATTTCATCAAAACCCATCCATCCATTAGGGTCTGTGTATGTTTTTTTATTGATTCTGTGTTTTCTACAAAAGACAGATGGACATTTTTTTAAAAGCACATATATATGATTAAAACAAATACAACCACTGATAAATCACTGGAAAATGTATGCAAACAGTAATGAAATATAATAAAATTTGAGGCTGTATAATTAGAAACCAAGAAACCTAACTATAACAGGGACTGTTAACAAATCACTTTCCCTGACGGTCACAACCTCTGGCACACACACACACACACACACACACACACACACACACACACACACACACACACACACACACACACACACACACACCATTTTCTCAGGCTCTGTCTGCATGTGTGTGTGTGTGTGTGTGTGTGTGTGTGTGGCAGTCCCTGAGAAGACTGCATGCTGTGCTGAGATCAAGACTAGGAGGAGGGGCAGGAGGGGGAGAAAAGGGAGGAGGAGATTTTCCCTTTGTGATATCAAGATGAGTTCAACCATGTTTAAAAGAGTTTTTCGCATAAACACTGCTTGTGTCTGTTAGGTGGTGCGATTTCTATAACCCACATACGTGTTTGAAATTAAAAAAAAAAGGTTCCAGAATGCAACTGTGATCATGTGTGTTGCATTTGGGGAAGATTGGATTATTTATAACATACATATGTCATTTATGCAATACGTAGAGCTTGGTGCGATTGCAGTAGCAGAGAATTGAGCTTATAAATGTGTTAGAAAGTGGATCTTGATCATGTTTGTGAATTCTGAAGCACATTAGACCTTAAATGAAGGAGTTAGAGTGATTTCCAGGTCCATATCGATGAGTGAAGTTTGAGGCTTCGCCATCGCCACACCGTTTCACCTAAGGACACGACCTGAACACTGATGCTCCATGAAGGTGTGAAGACCCTTTCTGAGAATATTTGAAAAAAATATGTTGAAAAACAGAGGCCATTTTAATGGTAGAGTAAAACATCAGACTTCCTGTTACCAGCAGGGGGCGCTATATTTGAGAGTGAAATAAAGCATATAGATATACTCAGGCAGGGACAGTGAACATGTGAACTTGTTTTGGTCCAGATCTAACAAATTAGTAGTGAGTTATTAAGGTTTACGTGTATTCCAAAAATGGTCAACTTTGGCCGTCCTTCCTGGCCACGCCCATTGACTTACGAAAAATCTTTTAATAACTTTTAATTGTCAATGTGTGTAGAATACACAATCCAAATCTGGAGCTGATCCGATAAAAGTCCTAGGAGGAGTTCGTTCAAATGCTAGCCTTAGAATCGCAAAAACTGGATTTTCAACGTTAATTTACGAATTTCCTGTTCGAAATTACCATGACAATTATATATCTTTGGAAAGGTCTTGGCCTGGTGGTTATGCCCAAAAAATTTCGTGCATTTCGGAGTTTGTGAAAAATTGGTCAAATTGGGGCGTGGTTTCTGGCCACGCCCATTGACTTCTGAAAAATTCTTTTAATAACTTTTCATTGTCAATGTGTGTAGTATACACAATCCAAATCTAGAGTTGATCCGATAAAAACCCTAGGAGGAGTTCGTTCAAATACGTACCCTGAAAATCGCCAACACGCGACATTTAGCGCTAAGTTGCGAACTACCTGTTCGGAATGGACGATGGTCATAAGAGGCTTTTTTGTAGGTTCGGGCATGGTAGTTATGCCCTAAAAATTTCAGGTCGATATGTGAAAGTAGCTGGAGGGCTGCAGTATAGAAAGCCACTAGGGAGGCGCTATAAGGAGTACATAATTTTTGAGCAAACATGGAATTCATAAATTTGTTGCATTGGCTGAATTAATGGACTATCAGTGCATTCATGTTTATCTCTCCAAGTTGGCAATACCGCAATAATGGGGCTAAAAGTGGAGGCCGAGAAAGAAAGGAGAATTAAAGCATAGCGGCGATGATCGAACCCACTTCTCCGTAGATTTGGAGGCCCTGTGTTGCTACGGGCCATGCTTTAGCCAAATGCTGTTCTTGACGTTAGTGCCGCTCGTGTGCTGGCACTCCACATGCTGAAAAATCATGCTTATGTCATGATTGGATGTGAAGGTGTATGACATATATCTAAAGGGAGGGGGTGATTGTAGCAGAGATTTGAGCTCATAGATAAGTTGGGAGGTGGACCTTGATCATGTTTGTGAATTTTGAAGCAGATTGGACCTTAAATGAAGAAAATAGAGTGATTTTCAGGTTCATGGCCATCGGTGAAGTTTGAGGCTTCGCCATGGCCACACCGTTTCACCTCTGGACACCACCTGAACACTGATGCTTCATGAAGGTGTGAAGACCCTTTCTGAGAATATTTGAAAAAAATATGCTGAAAAACAGAGGAGATTTAAATGATAGAGTAAAACATCAGACTTCCTGTCACCAGCAGGGGGCGCTATATTTGAGAGTGAAACAAAGCATGTGGATTAACTCAGGCAGGGACAGTGAACATGTGTACATGTTTTGTTTTGGATCTAAGATTGTACAAGACAGTTACTATTGAGGTTTACGTGTTTTCCAACACTGGTCCACTTTGGGCATCCTTCCTGGCCACGCCCATTGACTTACGAACAATCTTTTAATAACTTTTCATCGTCAGTGTGTCTAGTATACACAATCCAAATCTGGAGTTGATCTGATAAAAACCCTAGGAGGAGTTTGTTCAAGAGACGTACCCTGCAAATCGCCAAAATGCGACCTTTATTGCTAATTTGCAAACTTCGTGTCCACAATTGATAATTAAGTAAGAGACTTTTTTGTAGGGCCTGGCATGACAGTGATGCCCTCAAAATTTCAGATCCATAGGTGAAAGTAGCTGGAGGGGCTGCAGTTTTAAGCCACTAGGGGGCGCTATGGAGCACATTTTTTTGAGCAACCACGGAATTCATAAATTTGTTGCTGTGGCTAAATTGTGGGACTAGGCGCATTCATGTTTACCTCAAGTGCAATACACGCAATATGGGGCTAAAATGGGTGGGAATTTGCTGGATGATCCGGCCTTTTGGGCTCGGGTCTTTATAAAGATCAGACTTCCTGTTACCAGCAGGGGGGGCAATATTTGAGAGTGAAATAAAGCATAAAGATTGACTCAGGCAGGGACAGTGAACATGTGTACTTGTTTTGGTCCAGATCTAACATTGTACAAGAGAGTTATTAAGGTTTATGTGTTTTCCAAAAATGGTTAAATTTGGCTGTCCTTCCTGGCCACGCCCATTGACTTACGAAAAATCTTTTAATGACTTTTCTTCGTCATTATCTCTAGAATACACAAACCAAATCTGGAATTGATCCGATAAAAAACCTAGGAGGAGTTCGTTCAAATGCCAGCCTTAAAATCGCAATTTCAACGTTAATTTCCGAACTTCCTGTTCGCAATTCCCTATGACAATTTATATATTTGTGATCGTCTTGGCCTGGTGATTATGCCCAAAAAATTTCGTTTAATTCGGAGTTAGTGAAAAATTCACCAAATTTGGGCGTGGTTTCTGGCCACGCCCATTGACCTACGAAAAATCTTTTAATAACTTTTCATTGTCAAGGTGTCTAGTATACACAATCCCAATCTGGATTTGATCCGATAAAAACCCTAGGAGGAGTTCGTTCAAATACGTTTGCCCAAACGCGACTATCAACGCTAATTTGCGAACTTCCTGTTTGAAATTGACAATGGCCATAAGAGACTTTTTTTTAGGTCCTGGCATGATAGTTAAGCCCTAAAAATTTCAGGTCGATATGTGAAATTAGCCGGAGGGGCTGCAGTTTAAGGCCACTAGGGGGCGCTATGGCACACTTTTTTTTGTACAAACACTGGATTCATAAATTTTTTGCGTGACTAATTTTTTGGGCCTAGGCGCGTTCGCGTTTATCTCAAGTTGAAGGCACGCAATTTGGGGTTAAAGTGGCATAAGAAGAAAAAGAAAAATAATTAAAGCCGCAAGCGGCGATGATCGGGCCCTCGCCCCCCATGCGCCCGTTGGGCCCTGCCGCTACCGCCACATATTGCTTTCGCCAAATACTGCAGTTGCGAAACATTGGTGGCCTAAATTTTGCTGGCACCATATGTCCCAACAGCTGCATGTTGCTGCCCCTACATGCAAGCAGGTATTTGAGATATAAAAAACAGCTAATGCCCATTGGGTGGCACTGTTCCTTTGTCCCAGGCACGTCATGTGAAGCAATACCTGTCTCAGCAAATAGCCACACACACACACACAAACATGCAGACAGATGCTTCATGAAGGTGTGAAGACCCTTTCTGAGATTTTTTGAAGAAGTTACTATCCCTGACAGTCACTGCCTCTGCCACACACACACACACGCACACACACACATACACAAAATAAAGTCTGAATGAAGCATCTAAAGTAAACAGATAACACTAAATAAAGAGGATGACATGTCAAGAATCTATGGTTTCTCACTCTAAGCAGGGAGGTGGGAGCATGACTGACCCCACACCAACTCTGAGGTTGGTGTGGGGTGAAGAAGGGGGGTGGGCTAATTAGTATGTGAGGTAACCTCAGCTCAGTCTGACTAGCAGGCGGAGGGGAAGGAGGAAAGACTGTTTCTACAATCAGGATGATTTAAAGCATGTTAAGTGTTTTTGGCCTGAACACTGCTTGTGTCTATTAGATGGTACTATTCCTATAACACAAATATATGTTTAACTTAAAAAAATAAGTCCAGAGTGGAGCTGTGATCATGTGTGTTGAATTTGGGGAAGATTGGATTATTTATCACTTACATATGTAATTTAAGTAATTTCTAGAGCTTGGTGAGATTGCAGTAGCAGAGAATTGAGCTTATAGATGTGTTAGGAGGTGGACATTGATCATGTTTGTGGATTTTGAAGCAGATTGGACCTTAAATGAAGGAGTTAGAGTGATTTCCAAGTTCATGGTGATCAGTGAAGTTTGAGGCTTCGCCATCGCCACACCGTTTCACCTAAGGACACGACCTGAACACTGATGCTTCATGAAGGTGTGAAGACCCTTTCTGAGAATATTTGAAAGAAAAATGTTGAAAAACGTAGGAGATTTTAATGATCAAGTAAAACATCAGACTTCCTGTTACCAGTAGGGGGCGCTATATTTGAGAGTGAAACAAAGAATACAGATATACTCAGGCATGGACAGTGAACATGTGTACATATTTTGGTCCTAATCTAACATTTTACTAGAGAGTTATTAAGGTTTATGTGTTTTCCGAAAATGGCGAACTTTGGCCGTCCTTCCTGGCCACGCCCATTGACTTACGAAAAATCTTTTAATAACTTTTCATCGTCAATGTGTCTAGTATACATAATCCCAATCTGGAGTTGATCCAATGAAAAACCTAGGAGGAGTTCGTTCAAATGCGAGCCTTAGAATTGCAAAATTCGGAATTTCAACGTTAATTTACGAACTTCCTCTTCAAAATTCCGAATGACAATTTATATATTTGGGATCGTCTTGGCCTGGGGATTATGCCCAAAAAATTTCATGCAAATTGGAGATAGTGAAAAATTCACCAAATTTGGGCGTGGTTTGTGGCCACGCCCATTGACCTACGAAAATTCTTTTAATAACTTTTCATTGTCAATGTCCGTAGTATACACAGTCCAAATCTGGAGTTGATCTGATAAAAACCCTAGGAGGAGTTCGCTCAAATACGTACCCTGCAAATCGCCAAAACGCGATATTCAACGCCAATTTGCGAACTTCCTGTTTGGAACTGACCATGGTCGTAAGAGACTTTTTTGTAGGGCCGGGCATGATAGTTATGCCCTAAAAATTTCAGGTCGATCGGTGAAAGTAGCCGGAGGGGCTGCAGTTTAAGGCCACTAGGGGGCGCTATGGCACACTTTTTTTTGTGCAAACACTGGATTCATAAATTTTCTCGGGGGACTAATTTTTGGGCCTAGGTGCGTTCGCGTTTATCTCAAGTTGAGGGCACGCAATTTGGGGTTATAGCGGCGGAAAGAAAGAAAGAAAGAAAGAAAGAAAGAATAATCCTAGCGATTCCAATAGGGCCTTCGCCCGGCCGATCCGACCTTCGGCTCGGGCCCTAATAATTAAAGCATAGCGGCGATGATCGAACCCCTCGCCCCCCATTGGGCCCTGTCGCTACCGCCTCATATTGCTTCCGCCAAATGCTGTTGTTTTTAAATGCTGGTGCAGCTAAATGATGCTGGCGCCACATGTCAATCGCTGCATGTTGCTGGCACCACATGCAAGCAGGTTTTGAGATATAAACCACAGCTCATGTCCAGTGGGTGGCACTGTTCCTATGTCGCAGGCACTTCATGTGAAGCAATAGGTGTCTCAGCAAACAGCCACACACACACACACACACAAACATGCAGACAGATGCTTCATGAAGGTGTGAAGACCCTTTCTGAGATTGTTTGAAGAAATTACTATCCCTGACAGTCACTCGTCTGCCACACACACACACACACGCACACACACACATACACAAAATAAAGTCTGAATGAAGCATCTAAAGTAAACAGATAACATTAAATAAAGAGGATGACATGTCAAGAATCTATGGTTTCTCACTCTAAGCAGGGAGGTGGGAGCATGAGTGACAGATCTCTGAGGTTGGTGTGGGGTGAAGAAGGGGGGTGGGCTAATTAGTATGTGAGGTAACCTCAGCTCAGTCTGAGGAGGAGGGGGAGGGAAGGATGATTTAAAACATGTTTAAGTGTTGTTGGCATTAACACTGTCTATTAGATGGTGCTATTCCTATAACACAAATATATGTTTAAATTAAAAAAGAAGTCCAGAGTGGAGCTGTGATCATTTATGTTGAATTTGGGGAAGATTGGAGTATTTATCACTGACATATGTAATTTATGACATTTCTAGAGCTTGGTGCGATTGCAGTATCAGAGAATTGAGCTTATAGATGTGTTAGGAGGTGGACATTGATGAGGTGTGTTAGTTTTAAAGTAGATTGGACCTTAAATAAAGGAAATAGAGTGATTTCCAGGTTCATGGCGATCAGTGAAGTTTGAGGCTTCGCCATCGCCACACACCGTTTCACCTAAGGACACGACCTGAACACTGATGGTTGATGAAGGTGTGAAGACCCTTTCTGAGAATATTTGAAAGAAATGTTGAAAAACAGAGGAGATATTAATCATCGCGTACAACATCAGTCTTCCTGTTACCAGCAGGGCGCCCCATATTTGAGATTGAAACAAAGCTTATAGATATACTCAGGCATGGACAGTGAACATGTGTACATATTTTGGTCTGGATCTAACATTTTACTAGAGAGTTATAAAGGTTTACGTGTTTTCCAAAACTGGTCAACTTTGGCCGTCCTTCCTGGCCACGCCCATTGACTTACAAAAAATCTTTTGATAACTTTTCATTGTCAATGTGTGTAGTATACATAATCCCAATCTGGAGTTGATCCAATCAAAAACCTAGGAGGAGTTCGTTCAAATGCGAGCCTTAGAATCGCGAAAATCGGAATTTCAACGTTAATTTACGAACTTCCTGTTTGGATTTCCCATGACAATTTATATATCTTTGGAAAGGTCTTGGCCTGGTGCTTTTCCCAAAAAAATTTCATGCATTTCGGAGTTTGTGAAAAATTGGTCAAATTTGGGCGTGGTTTCTGGCCACGCCCATTGACTTACGAAAAATCTTTTAATAACTTTTCATCGTCAGTGTCTCTAGTATGGACTGTTTCAATCTGGAGTTGATCCAATAAAAAACCTAGGAGGAGTTCGTTCAAATACGTACCCTGCAAATCACCAAAATGCGATTCTCTACGATAATTTGCAAACTTCCTGTTCGGAAATGACCATGGCCATAAGAGACTTTATTGTAGATCTGGTTATGATACTTATGCGCTAGAAATTTCGGGTGGATATGTGTAAGTAGCCGGAGGGGCTGCAGTTTAATGCCACTAGGGGGCGCTATGGCGCACATTTTTTTGTGCAATCACTGGATTCATTAATTTTTCGGCGTGACTAATTTTTGGGACTAGGCGCGTTCGCGTTTATCTCAAGTTGAAGGCACGCAATTTGGGGTTAAAGTGGCAGAAGAAAAATAATAATAATTAAAGCCGCAAGCGGCGATGATCGGGCCCTCGCCCCCTATGCGCCCGTTGGGGCGTCTCGCTACCGCCACATATTGCTTCCAAGAAATGCTGCTGTTGCGAAGCGGTGGTGCCGCTAAATGATGCTGGCCCCACATGTCCCAACTGCTGCATGTTGCTACCCCCACATACAGGCAGGTATTTGAGATATAAAATACAGCTAATGCCCAGAGGGCGGCACTGTTCCGATGTCGCAGGCACTTCATGTGCAACAATACCTGTCTCAGCAAATAGCCACACACACGCACACACACACACACACACACAAACATGCAAACAGAGGCTGAGAAAATACTATCAGTCCCTGAGTGCACTGTCTAAATGCTGTGTGTTGACATCCCAAAGAAGATAAAAATTAAAGGACAACATTTAATAATAATAATAAATATGCTAGAAAACAACATTTTATGGAACATAAAATCTATATGAAGCATCTATAGTAAACAGAGAACATAAAATAAAGAGGATGACATGTGAAGAATCTATGGTTTCTCACTCTAAGCAGGGAGGTGGGAGCATGACTGGCAGCTCTCTGAAGTTGGTGTGGGATGAAGAAGGGGGGTGGGCTAATTAGTATGTGAGGTAACCTTAGCTCAGTCTGAGGAGGAGGGGGAGGGACGGATGATTTAAAGCATGTTTAAGTGTTTTTGGCCTGAACACTGCTTGTGTCTATTAGATGGTGCTATTCCTATAGCAAAAATATATGTTTAAATTAAAAAAGAAGTCCAGAGTGGAGCCGTGATCATTTATGTTGAATTTGGGGAAGATTGGAGTATTTATCACTGACATATGTAATTTATGACATTTCTAGAGCTTCGTGCGATTGCAGTATCAGAGAATTGAGCTTATAGATGTGTTAGGAGGTGGACATTGATCAGGTTTGTTAATTTTGAAGCAGATTGGACCTTAAATGAAGGAAATAGAGTGATTTCCAAGTTCATGGCGATCAGTGAAGTTTGAGGCTTCGCCATCGCCACACCATTTCGCCTAAGGACACGACCTGAACACTGATGCTTCATGAAGGTGTGAAGACTCTTTCTGAGGATATTTGAAAGAAAAATGTTGAAAAACGAAGGAGATTTAAATGATCAAGTAAAACATCGTACTTCCTGTTACCAGCAGGGGGCGCTATATTTGAGAGTGAAATAAAGCATATAGACATACTCAGGCAAGGACAGTGAACATGTGTACATATTTTGGTCCAAATCTAACATTTTACTAGAGAGTAATTAAGGTTTATGTGTTTTCCAAAAATCGCGAAATTTGTCCGTCCTTCCTGGCCACGCCCATTGACTTACGAAAAATCTTTTAATAACTTTTCATCATCAATGTGTCTAAAATAAACAATCCAAATCTGGAGCTGATCAGATAAAAAACCTAGGAGGAGTTCGTTCAAATCACGAGCCTTAGAATCGCAAAAATGGGAATTTCAACGTTAATTTACGAACTTCCTGTTCGGAATTTCCCATGACAATTATATATATTTGTGAAGGGCTTGGCCTGCTGATTATGCCCAAAAACTTTCGTGCATTTCGGAGTTTGTGAAAAATTGGTCAAATTTGGGCGTGGTTTCTGGCCACGCCCATTGATTTACGAAAAATCTTTTAATAACTTTTCATCGTCAATGTGTCTAGTATACACAATCCAAATCTGGAGTTGATCCGATAAAAACCCTAGGAGGAGTTCGTTCAAATACGTACCCTGAAAATCGCCAAAACGCAACATTTAACGCTAATTTGCGAACTTCCTGTTCGGAATGGACGATGGTCATAAGAGACTTTTTTGTAGGTCCAGGCATAGTAGTTATGCCCTAAAATTTCAGGTCGATACTTGAAAGTCGCCCGAGGGGCTGCAGTTTAAGGCCAGTAGGGGGCGCTATGGCACACTTTTTTTTGTGCAAGCATTGGATTCATAAATTTTTTCGGGGGACTAATTTTTGGGCCTAGGTGCGTTCGCGTTTATCTCAAGTTGAAGGCACGCAATTTGGGGTTAAAGAGGAGCATGAAAAACAAAAAATAATAATAATCCGAGCGATTACAATAGGGCCTTCGCCGACCCCTGCGGGTCGCGGCTCGGGCCCTAATTAAAGCCGCAAGCGGCGATGATCGGGCCCTCGCCCCCGTGCGCCCGTTGGGCCGTGTCGCGACCGCCACATATTGCTTCCAACAAATGCTGCTGTGGGGAATAGGTGCTGCTAAATGTTGCTGGCACCACATGTCCCAACCGCTGCATGTTGCTGCCCCCACATACAAGCAGGTATTTGAGATATAAAACACAGCTAATGCCCAGTGGGCGGCACTGTTCCTATGTCGCAGGCACTTCATGTGAAACAATGCCTGTCTCAGCAAATAGCCACACACACACACACACACAAACACACACACAGACACACCCACACAGAAACATGCAGACAGAGGCTGAGAAAATAGTGTCAGTCCCTGAGAGCACTGTCTACATGATTTATGTTGACATCCCAAAGAAGATAAAACTTAAAGGACAACATTTAATAAAAATATGCTAGAAAACAACATTTTATGGAACATAAAATCTACATGAAGCATCTAAAGTAAACAGATAACATTAAAAAAAGAGGATGACATGTCAAGAATCTATGGTTTCTCACTCTAAGCAGGGAGGTTGAAGCTTGGCTGACAGATCTCTGAGGTTGGTGTGGGGTGAAGAAGGGGGGTGGGTTAATTGGTGTGAGAGGTAACCTCAGCTCAGTCTGAGAGGAGGGGGAGGGGAAGAACGACTGTTTAAGCATGTTTAAGTGTTTTTGGCATTAACACTGCTTGTGTCTATGAGATGGTGCTATTCCTATAACACAAATATATGTTTAAATTAAAAAAAATAAATCCAGAGTGGAGCTGTGATCATGTGTGTTTAATTTGGGGTAGATTGGATTATTTATGACATACATGTGTAATTTATGTAATTTCTAGAGCTTAATGCGATTGCAGTATAAGAGAATTGAGCTTATAGATGTGTTAGGAGGTGGATATTGATCAGGTTTGTGGATTTTGAAGCAGATTGGACCTGAAATGAAGGAAATAGAGTGATTTCCAGGTTCATGGCGATCAGTGAAGTTTGAGGCATCGCCATCGCCTGACCGTTTCACCTAAGGACACGACCTCAACACTGATGCTTCATGAAGGTGTGAAGACCCTTTCTGAGAATATTTGAAAGGAAAATGTTGGAAAATGCAGGAGATTTTAATGATCGAGTAACACATCAGACTTCCTGTTACCAGCAGGGGGCGCTATATTTGAGAGTGAAATAAAGCTTATCGATATACTCAGGCAAGGACAGTGAACATGTGTACATGTTTTGGTCCGGATCTAACATTTTACTAGAAAGTTATTAAGGTTTATGTGTTTTCCAAAAATGGCGAACTTTGGGCGTCCATCCTGGCCACGCCCATTGACTTATGAAAAATCTTTTAATAACTTTTCATGGTCAATGTGTGTAGTATACATAAACCAAATCTGAAATTGATCTGATAAAAAACCTAGGAGGAGTTCATTCAAATGCGAGCCTTAGAATTGCGAAAATCGGAATTTCAACGTTAATTTACGAACTTCCTGTTCAGAATTTCCCATGACAATTTATATATCTGTGATCGTCTTGGCCTGGGGGTTATGCCCAAAAAATTTCGTGCAAATCGGAGTTAGTGAAAAATTCGCCAAATTTGGGCGTGGTTTCTGGCCACGCCCATTGACCTACGAAAAATCTTTTAATAACTTTTCATTGTCGGTGTGTCTAGTATACACAATCCAAATCTGGAGTTGATCCGACAAAAACCCTAGGAGGAGTTCGTTCAAATACGTACCCTGAAAATCGCCAAAATGCGACTTTCAACGCCAATTCGCGAACTTCCTGTTTGGAATTGACCATGGTCGTAAGAGACTTTTTTGTAGGTCTGGGCATGATAGTTATGCCCTAAAAATTTCAGGTCGATACGTGAAAGTGGCCGGAGGGGCTGCAGTTTAAGGCCACTAGGGGGCGCTGTGGCGCACTTTTTTTTTTGCAAACACTGGATTCATAAATTTTTCGCCGGGACTAATTATTGGGCCTAGGCGCGGTCGCGTTTATCTCAAAAGCAATACATGCAATTTGGGGTTAAAGTGGGTCAAGAAAAAAAAAAAAAAAAATAATCCTAGCGATTACAATAGGGCTTTCGCCCGACCTGCGGTTCGGGCTCGGGCCCTAATTAAAGCCGCAAGCGGCGATGATCGGGCCCTCGCCCCCCATGCGCCCGTTGGGCCCCGTCGCTACCGCCTCATATTGCTTCTGCCAAATGCTGCTGTTGTTAAATGTTGGTGCCGCCAAATGATGCTAGCGCCACATGTCACAACCGCTTCATGTTGCTGCCACCACATGCAAGCAGGTTTTTGAGATATAAACCACAGCTCATGCCCAGTGGGCTGCACTGTTCCTGTGTGGCAGGCACTTCATGTGAAACAATACCTGTCTCAGCAAATAGCCACAAACACACACACACACAAACATGCAGACAGAGCCTGAGAAAATACTGTCAGTCCCTGAGTGGACTTGTCTACATGGAGGATGACATGTCAAGAATCTATGGTTTCTCACTGTAAGCAGGGAGGTGGGAGCATGACTGACAGAACCCTGAGGTTGGTGTGGGGTGAAGAAGGGGGGTGGGCTAATTAGCATGTGAGGTAACCTCAGCTCAGTCTGAGGAGCAGGGGAAGGGACGGAGGAAAGCTTCCTTCCACAATCAGGATGATTTAAAGCATGTTTAAAAGTGTTTTAGGCATAAACACTGCTGGTGTCTGTTAGATGGTGCTATTACTATCACCCAAATATATGTTTAAATTTAAGAAATAAATCCAGAGTGGAACTGTGATCATGTGAGTTGAATTTGGGGGAGATTAGATTATTTATAACATACAAATGCAATTTATGTATTTTCTGGAGCTTGGTGAGATTGCAGTAGCAGAGAATTGAGCTTATAGATGTGTTAGGAGGTAGACCTTGATCATGCTTGTGGATTTTGATGCAGACTGGACCTTAAATGAAGGAGTTAGAGTGATTTCCAGGTTCATGGCGATCAGTGAAGTTTGAGGCATCGCTATCGCCACACCGTTTCACCTAAGGACACGACCTCAACACTGATACTTCCTGAAGGTGTGAAGACCCTTTCAGAGTATACTTGAAAGGAAAATCTTGGAAAATGCAGGAGATGTGAATGATCGAGTAAAACGTCAGACTTCCTGTTACCAGCAGGGGGCGCTATATTTGAGAGTGAAACAAAGCATACAGTTGCACTCAGCCAGGGACAGTGAACATGTGTACTTGTTTTGGTCCAGATCTAACATATTACAAGAGAGTTATTAAGGTTTACGTGTTTTTCAAAAATGCTGAACTTTGGCCGTCCTTCCTGGCCACGCCCATTGACTTAGGACAAATCTTTTAATAACTTTTCATCGTCAATGTGTGAAGTATACACAATCCAAATCTGGAGTTGTTCCGATAAAAACCCTAGGAGGAGTTCGTTCAAATGCGAGCCTTAAAATCGGAAAATCGGAAATTCAAGCGTTAATTTAACTTCCTGTTTGGAATTCCCAAGACAATTATATATGTTTGGAAAGGTCTTGGCCTGGTGGTTATGCCCAAAAATGTCGTGCAATTGGAGTTTGTGAAAAATTGGTGAAATTAGGCGTGGTTTCTGGCCACGCCCATTGACTTACGAAAAATCTTTTAATAACTTTTCATCGTCAATGTGTTGTATACACAATCCAAATCTAGAGTAGATCCGATAAAAACCCTAGGAGGAGTTCGTTCAAATACGTACCCTGAAAATCGCCAACACGCGACATGTAGCGCTAAGTTGCGAACTTCCTGTTCGGAATGGACGATGGTCATAAGAGACTTTTTTGTAGGTCCAGGCATTGTAGTTATGCCATATAAATTTCAGGTTGATACTTGAAAGTCGCCGGAGGGGCTTCAGTTTAAGGCCACTAGGGGGCGCTATGGCGCACATTATTTTGTGCAAACCCTGGAATCATAAATTTTTCGGGCGGACTAATTTTTTGGCCTAGGCGTGTTCGCGTTTATCTCAAGTTGAGGGCACGCAATTTGGGGTTAAAGTGGCGGAAGAATAATAATAATAATAATAATTAAAGCCGCAAGCGGCGATGATCGGGCCCTCGCCCCCCATGCGCCCGTTGGGCCCTGCCGCTACCGCCACATATTGCTTTCGCCAAATACTGCTGTTGCGAAACATTGGTGACGCTAAATTTTGCTGGCACCATATGTCCCCACAGCTGCTTGTTGCTGCCCCTACATGCAAGCAGGTATTTGAGATATAAAAAACAGCTAATGCCCATTGGGTGGCACTGTTCCTTTGTCCCAGGCACGTCATGTGAAGCAATACCTGTCTCAGCAAATAGCCACACACACACAAACATGCAGACAGATGCTTCATGAAGGTGTGAAGACCCTTTCTGAGATTTTTTGAAGAAGTTACTATCCCTGACAGTCACTGCCTCTGCCACACACACACACACACACACACACACACACATACACAAAATAAAGTCTGAATGAAGCATCTAAAGTAAACAGATAACACTAAATAAAGAGGATGACATGTCAAGAATCTATGGTTTCTCACTCTAAGCAGGGAGGTGGGAGCATGACTGAACCATCACCAACTCTGAGGTTGGTGTGGGGTGAAGAAGGGGGGTGGGCTAATTAGTATGTGAGGTAACCTCAGCTCAGTCTGAAGAGGAGGGGGAGGGAAGGATGATTTAAAACATGTTTAAGTGTTGTTGGCATTAACACTGCTTGTGTCTATTAGATGGTGCTATTCCTATAACACAAATATATGTTTAAATTAAAAAAATAAATCCAGAGTGGAGCTGTGATCATGTGTGTTGAATTTGGGAAGATTGGAGTATTCATCACTTACATATGTAATTTATGTAATTTCTAGAGCTGGGTGCAATTGCAGTATCAGAGAATTGAGCTCATAGATGTGTTAGGAGGTGGACATTTATCAGGGTTGTTCATTTTGAAGCAGACTGGACCTTAAATGAAGGAAATAGAGTGATTTCCAGGTTCATGGCGATCAGTGAAGTTTGAGGCTTCGCCATCACCACACTGTTTCACTTGAGGACACGACCTGAACACTGATGCTTCATGAAGGTGTGAAGACCCTTTCTGAGAATATTTGAAGAAATGTTGAAAAACGGAGGAGATTGAAATGATCAAGTAAAACATCATACTTCCTGTTACCAGCAGGGGCGCTATATTTGAGAGTGAAATAAAGCAACGATATACTCAGGCAAGGACAGTGAACATGTGTACATGTTTTGGTCTGGATCTAACATTTTACTAGAGAGTTATTAAGGTTTACGTGTTTTCCAAAAATGGCGAACTTTGGGCGTCCATCCTGGCCACGCCCATTGACTTACGAGAAATCTTTTAATAACATTCAATCGTCAATGTGTCTAGTATCCACAAACCAAATCTTGCGTTGATTTGATAAAAAACCTAGGAGGAGTTCGTTCAAATAGGAGCCTTAGAATTGCAAAAATCAGAATTTCAACGTTAATTTACGAACTTCCTGTACGGAATTCCCTAGGACAATTATATATCTTTGGAAAGGTCTTGGCCTGGTGGTTATGCCCAAAAAATTTCGTGCAGATTGGAGTATGTGAAAAATAGGTCAAATTTGGGCGTGGTTTGTGGCCACTCCCATTGAATTACAAAAAATCTTTTAATAACTTTTCATCCTCAATGCATCTAGTATACACAATCCAAATCTGGAGATGATCCGATCAAAAACCTAGGAGGAGTTCGTTCAAATACGTACCCTGCAAATCGCCCAAATGCGACATTCAACGCTAATTAGCGAACTTCCTGTTCGGAATTGACCATGGTCGTAAGAGACTTTTTTGTTGGGCCGGGCATGATAGTTATGCCCGGAAAATTTCACATCGATACGTGAAAGCAGTCGGAGGGGCTGCAGTTTACGGCCACTAGGGTGCGCTATGGCGCACAATTTTTTTGTGCAATCACTGGATTCATAAAATTTTCACCATGCCTGACAATTTGGACTAGGTGTGGTCACGTATAAGTCAAGTTGAGGGCACGCAATTTGGGGTTAAAGAGGCTGGAGAATAATAATAATAATAATAATTAAAGCCGCAAGCGGCGATGATCGGGCCCTCGCCCCCCACGCGCCCATTGGGCCCTGTCGCTACCGCTGCATATTGCTTCCGCCAAATGCTGCTGTTGTGAAGCATTGGAACCTCCGCCAGCGCAAAAGTCCTTAGCCATATTGTGATTTGTAACAAAAATATTAGTGCTACCTTTTTTCATTTAAATATTTAGATTGTTTGACCATGAAAACATACCATTGGCAACTGGATTCATAATGATATCTATTTTAGTTCTGTAGTTATTCACAAAAATCACTTTTTTTGAATGGCGGCCAGACACTTGTCTGGATCAACAACAAAATCGAATCAGTTCTGCCTTTTGTGATGCTGAACATTTCCTGAAAATTTGATCCAAATCCACCCATTACTTTTTGAGTAATTTTGTTCACAGACTGAAAGACAGACAGACTGACAGATGGACGGACAGACAGATGGACGGACAGACAAACAACAACTCTCCCAACAACATAACCTCCTTGGCAGAGGTAACTAAAAAAAGTGCAGAGTGGAATTGTGATCATTTGTGTGTTGAATTTGGGATAGATTGGATAATGTATAACATGCATATTGTATGTAATGAATGTAATTTCTGGAGCTTGGTGCGATTGCAGTAGCAGAGAATTGAGCTTATAGATGTGTTAGGAGGTGGACCTTGATCGTGCTTGTGAATTTTGAAGCAGATTGGACCTTAAATGAAGGAGTTAGAGTTATTTCCAGGTTCATGGCGATCAGTAAAGTTTGAGGCTTTGCCATGGCCACACCCTTTCACCTGAGGACACGAACTCAACACTGATGCTTCATGAAGGTGTGAAGGCCCTTTCTAAGAATATTTGAAAGAAATATGTTGAAAAACAGAGGAGATTTTAATGATAGAGTAAAACACCAGACTTCCTGTTACCAGCAGGGGGCGCTACATTTGAGAGTGAAACAAAGGTTGTAGATTAACTCAGGCAGGGACAGTGAACATGTGTACATGCTTTGGTCTGGATGTAACATTTTACTAGAAAGTTATTAAGGTTTACGTGTTTTCCAAAAATGGTCAACTTTGGGCGACCTTCCTGGCCACGCCCATTAACTTACGAAAAATCTTTTAACAACTTTTCATCGTCAATGTGTCTAGTATACACAAACCAAGTCTGGAATTGATCCGATAAAAAACCTAGGAGGAGTTCGTTCAAATACGAGCCTTAAAATCGCGAAAATCGGAAATTCAACGTTAATTTACGAAGTTCCTGTTCGGAATTCCCAATGAGAATTTATATTTCTGTGATCGGCGTGGCCTCGGGATTATGCCCAAAAAATTTCGTGCAAATCGGAGTTAGTGAAAAATTCGCCAAATTTGGGCGTCCTTCCTGGCCACGCCCATTGACCTACAGAAATTCTTTTAATAACTTTTCATTGTCAGTGTGTCTAGTATACACAATCCAAATCTGGAGTTGATCCGATAAAAACCCTAGGAGGAGTTCGTTCAAATACATACCCTGCAAATCGCCAAAATGCTACATTCAACGCTAATTTGCGAACTTCCTGTTTGGAATTGACCATGGTCGTAAGAGAGTTTTTTGTAGGTCCGGGCACGATAGTTATGACCTACAAATTTCAGGTCGATACATGAAAGTAGCCGGAGGGGCTGCAGTTTTAGGCCACCAGGGGGCGCTGTGGCGCACTTTTTTTTGTTAAAACACTGGATTCATAAATTTTTCGGGGCAACTAATTTTTTGGCCTAGGCGCGTTCGCGTTTATCTCAAGTTGAAGGCACGCAATTTGGGGTTAAAGAGGAGCGAGAAAAATAATAATAATCCTTAGGATTACAATAGGGCCTTCGCCGATTTTTCGGCTCGGGCCCTAATAATAATCCTTAGGATTACAATAGGGCCTTCGCCGAATTTTCGGCTCGGGCCCTAATAATAATCCTTAAGATTACAATAGGGCCTTCGCCGATTTTTCGGCTCGGGCCCTAATAATCCTTAAGATTACAATAGGGCCTTCGCCGATTTTTCGGCTCGGGCCCTAATAATCCGAGCGATTCCAATATATTTAAAAGCATAGCGGCGATGATCGAGCCCTCGCGCCCGTTGGGCCCTGTCGCTTCCGCCACATGTTGCGTCCGCCACATGCTGCTGTTGCGACACAGTGGTGCCGCTAAATGTTGCTTGCCGCACATGTCCCAACCGCTGCATGTTACTGCCACCCCATGCAAGCAGGTTTATGAAATATAAAACACAGTTAATGCCCTGTGGGTGGCACTGTTCTATGTCGCAGGCACGTCAGCTATACCTGCCTCAGCAAATAGCCACAACATATAGTTGGTTAGGACTGAACAGCATCCAGAGGAATGATCGCTGTGACTCGAACAGTGTAGAGCTGGGCCAAGAAGAGTTGGTAAGTAAAAAAAAAAAAAATGGCTTAATAAGTAGAATTAGCAGTGTCAGATCACCAGCATGAGAAAATGTCTTTCACAACTTAAAACAGCAACATACAGAGTCCACCATTTAAAACAGCAACATACAAAGCCTATGAGCATTATGTCAGAGGCGATGTGATGCGACCAATATCACGAATGTCTCTTGAACACTTTTAACCGCAGTGTAACTCAGTGAATAAAGATGATGACATGTCAAGAATCTATGGTGTCTCACTCTAAGCAGGGAGGTGGAAGCTTGGGTGACAGATCTCTGAGGTTGGTGTGGGGTGAAGAAGGGGGGTGGGTTAATTGGTGTGAGAGGTTACCTCAGCTCAGTCTGAGAGGAGGGGGAGGGGAAGAACGACTGTTTAAGCATGTTTAAGTGTTTTTGGCATTAACACTGCTTGTGTCTATGAGGTGGTACTATTCCTATAACACAAATATACGTTTAAATTAAAAAAATAAATCCAGAGTGGAGCTGTGATCATGTGTGTTTAATTTGGGGTAGATTGGATTATTTATAACATACATATGTAATTTATGTAATTTCTGGAGGTTAGTGCGATTGCATTATAAGAGAATTGAGCTTATAGATGTGTTAGGAGGTGGACATTGATCAGGTTTGTTAATTTTGAAGCAGATTGGAGCTTAAATAAAGGAGTTAAGAGTGATTTCCAGGTTCATGGCAATCAGTGAAGTTTGAGACCTCGCCATCACCAGACCGTTTCACCTAAGGACACGACATGAACACTGATGCTTGATGAAGGTGTGAAGACCCTTTCTGAGAATATTTGAAAAAATATGTTGAAAAACGGAGGAGATTTTAATGGTCAAGTAAAACATCAGACTTCCTGTTACCAGCAGGGCGCGCTATATTTGAGAGTGAAATAAAGGCTATAGATATACTCAGGCATGGCCAGTGAACATGTGTACATGTTTTGGTCCGGATCTAACATTTTACTAGAGAGTTATTTAGGTTTACGTGTTTTCCAAAAATGGTCAAATTTGGGTGTCCTTCGTGGCTACGCCCATTGACTTACGAAAAATCTTTTAATAACTTTTCATCCTCAATGTGTCTAGTATACACCAACCCAATCTGGAATTGATCCGATAAAAAACCTAGGAGGAGTTCGTTCAAATGCGAGCCTTAAAATGGCGAAAATCGGAAATTCAACGTTAATTTACGAAGTTCCTGTTCAGAATTCCCAATGACAATTTATATATTTGTGATCGTCCTGGCCTGGGGGATATGCCCAAAAAATTTCGTGCAAATTGGAGTTAGTCAAAAATTCGCCAAATTTGGGCGTGGTTTCTGGCCACGCCCATTGACCTACGAAAATTCTTTTAATAACTTTTCATCCTCAATGTGTCTAGTATACACAATCCAAATCTGGAGTTGATCCGATGAAAACCCTAGGAGGAGTTCGTTCAAATACGTACCCTGCAAATCGCCAAAATGCGACTTTCAACGCTAATTTGCGAACTTCCTGTATGGAATTGACGATGGGGGCAAGAGACTTTTTTGTAGGTTCGGGCATGCTAGTTATGCCCGCAAAATTTCAGGTCAATCCGTGAAAGTAGCCGGATGTTCTGCAGTTTAAGGCCAGTAGGGGGCGCAGTGGCGCACTTTTTTTTGTGCAAACACTGGATTCATAAATTTTTCGCCGTGACTGAACTTTGGGGATAGGTGTGTTCGCGTTTATCTGAAGTTGAAGGCACGCAATTTGGGGTTAAAGTGGCAGAACAATTTAGCGATTACAATAGGGCCTTCGCCGGCCATTCGGCTCGGGCCCTAATAATCCGAGCGATTACAATAGGGCCTTCGCCGACCCCTGCGGGTCGCGGCTCGGGCCCTAATAATAATCCGAGCGATTCCAATAGGGCCTTCGCCGACCCCTACGGGTCGCGGCTCGGGCCCTAAATATAATAAGAATCAAAAAAGTAAGTTAAATAAAATATTTACAAGGGAGCATTAAGAATGTACTAGTGTACAAGAGTGCAGTAGAGGGCATGATAACAGCAAAAATGGAGTGACACAAATAATATTGCACAGTGACATGACTGAAACACTTCAACAGTATCTTGACGAGCTATTGAGTGTTCAGCACTCTGATTGAACTAGGATAGAAAGTGTTTATAAATCTACAGGTGCAGGCTTTGATTGACCTGTACCTCTTCCCTGAGGGCAGCAGTGAGAACAGGCTGTGCCCGGGGTGTGAACTGTCACAGGTGATGCTTGTGGCCCTGCGCAGACATCTGGTGTTGTAGATATCTGACAGAGAGGACAGCTGTACCCCTATGATGCTCTGTGCTGACTTCCTAACTCTTTCCAGAGCCTTCTTGTCAGCCTGAGAGCTGCTCCTGAACCACACCAAGATGTTGTGGGTGAGGATGCTCTCTACAGAGCACCTATAGAAGGACAGCAGCAGGCTCTGGGACACATTGACCCTTCTCAGTGACCTTAAAATGTACAGGTGCTGCTGTGCCTTTTTCACAAAGGCGTTGGTGTTTGTGCCCCATGTAAAGTCACTGACCTGCTCTACCAGGTCCCCTTGGATGAGAAGGGGGGGGGGGGGGGGGGTCCTCCTGAAGTCCAACACCAACTCCTTAGTTTTTGAGGAGTTGAGTGCCAGGTTTTTGAGGGAGCACAGGCAGTGAGGTTCAACACCTCCTCCCTGTAGGCCGTCTCATCTTATTGTGAATCAGCCCCACCACAGTAGTGTGATCCGCAAATTTTACAAAGATGTTGCTGACTGCGCAGTTTGGACAACAGCCTGCTGGGAACAAGTGTGTTCAAGGTGTTAACACACTGTGTGAAGGGCTGAGTTGGTGGCATCATCTGTGGACCTGTTGGTTCTGTATGTGAATTGGTGCTGATTGAGACTGGGGAGGCAGTAAAGATTTAATGTGCCTCAGAACCAGTCTCTCAAAACACTTCATCAAATTTTTTTTTTCAGGCAGCTGGGGACTGTGCATGCAGCCAGCGAGAGGTTAAAAATGGTAGTAAAAACCTCTGCTAGCTGGTCTGCACAGCCCCTCAGCACCCTCCCCTGGACACCATCGGGACCAACAGCCTTTGACGGGTTCACACACCGGAGCACCCTCCTGACCTCCTCTGTGCTCAGACTGAGGGCCAGGGTGTCAGCGGGGAGCGGCATAGGGGCATCCTCTTCCTCTCTGACTTCAAACCTTGCAAAGAACTGATTCAGCTCCTCCACTATGTCTGTGCTGGTGGTTAGAGCACCCCTGCCAAACACGTCGGAGGTTCCCCTCAGCGAAGTGCACTTCAATCTTTCTGGCATATGCTGCCTTTGCCTGCTTGATGCCCCTCTTCAGGATGTATCTGGCTGAGCTGTAGAGATCCATATCTCCAGACCTGAAAGCAGAGTCCCGATCCCTCAGCAGCTGTGTGTGTTACAAAAGCAGGGTGTGCTACAAAAAAGATGTAGGAAAAATAGGGGAGCCGAATAGACGTAAGACAAAGTGTAGGGAAATGAAAGTCAAAGAAGAAGACAACGAAGAAGAGGAGTCAACAAAGAAGAGGAAGAGAGAGAAGCATGTGTCTCTCTGGTTTTAACTCCTGACAAGGGTTTCACAGAAGGAGGGTCTTGGATGAGTAACAAAGACTTTATCAACTTATATTTGCCAAAATTAAGCTGTATTTTGATTAAACATCCAATATAAGCACTCCAACTGGGGAGGAAATCTTATGGAAATCAATTTGATACCAAATACTACATATCTATTTCAATCTTATTAAAAATCCAAGCAAACAAAATATATGTTGTAAAACTTAGACAAGTTAACATGCCTTTGAGATGGTATGCTACCAAAACTTAAAGCTGGGGTCTACGATCTGAAAACCAGTTTGGCTGTTAAGACAGATTTGAAAAATGCAGCCTGCCAGTGCTGAAGGCCATTCGCCAGCCGGCGCCCAGTGCTGCGGGCGGAGCTGCGGTCGTTCGCCAGCCAGTGGCCCATGCTGCGGCCAGAGCTGCGGTAGTTTGCCAGCCGGTGGCACGTGCTGCGGCCGGCCGTTCGGTAGCTGGCGGCCGGCACAGTGTTCAACAATTCCAAATCATTCTGCAGCTTTTCCCACCGTACGATAATCCAATGTTAAGTCTCAGTTGGGACCCGTATTGCTCATATTTCTTCCTTACTTCAGCCTTTTCCTCAAAACTTTTACCTTTCCTTCTCTTCGATGTAGAGGTGAGAAGCCGCCTCCCAGCTCCATGACGCTTCAGTAGCTGTGCAGCTAGCTGCTCACCGGTATATGAGCAAGGAAGTGGAAAGGAGGCGGGACGGTGCGGAGCAGGGGAGACAGGGGATTGGATGGACTCACGGACCAATCGGATTGGTCAACTATTATGCTGTTTTGCAGCGGATATACTGAAATTTTTTTTTCATTCTTTTTGGTCTCATATTGCGTAGATCGGACCATAGGACCATAACGGCGTTATAAACTGTTATTAAGATGTACCAAGCTTCCAATTCGTACACCATAGCTTTAAGGTGTAGAAATCCTGTTATAAGCATTATTCAATAAAACAGAGTGAATTGAAATAATACAGAATCAAAGCGCATTCCTGGAGGGAAGTTCTCTTCTCAGCTACCACTGAGGGGCGCGGTTGGTTTGTCAGAAGGGTTCAAACAAGCAATTCAGCTTATCCATAACTTTGGCAATTTTAGAACTAAAAACACAGAAGTCACATGATCAGAATGCATTTTTCATGACAGGATAAAATATCACATTGTTAGATGTGTCCATTGTTTCATTTAAAGAGTTTATAAGGATTGTGGTTTTCTTTTGGCTGAAAACATCTGGACGGAGATAAGGAGGAGCAGATGAGTGGCACTGACCAGGGAGGTCAAAAGTCAACTTAAATGGCACCTTCAAATCTTCTGGGGGTAGAACAGAATTATTTAAAACTCTGTGAACATAGTCTGTATGAACGCCTTATCAGATCTCAGCCAATCATCATTTAGGAAAGAAGTCCAGAGTAATATATACATCTCAAGCATCCACGCAGATGTCTGCTCATTGTAGTTGGCGGGAAATAAAGAGAGACTTCATGGCTCTACATGTCTCCATCAAGTTACAACCAGGGTCCTCCAGAGAGAGGGAGAAAGGAATGAAGACATTCTTGTACTTTGAGATTTTGGGTTAAGAAATGACGTTTTCGTTATTTTATTCCTTTTGTGCTTCAACTCTTGTTCTGTCTTCTGAATGTTCCTGTCTGTTAATTAAAGCACTAGGTAGACCTTTGTTCTTAAAAGACCTATAGTAATAAAGTTATTATTGGTATTATATAATAATAATCATAATAATAATAATAATAATAATAATAATAATAATAATAATAGTGATAATAATAATAATAATAATGATAATAATAATAATAGTAATAATAATAATAACAATAATAATTAAAGCATAGCGGCGGCGATCGAACCCTCGCTTCACGCCCGTTGGGCCCTGCCACTACCGCTTCCGCCAAACATTGCTGTTACGAAGCATTGGTGCAGCAAAATGCTGCTGGCCGAACATGTTGCAACCGCTGCATGTTGCTGCCACCACATGTATATAATTTATGACATTTGTAAAGTTTGATTCAATTGGAGAAGCAGAGAATTAAGGTTATATATGTGTTAGGAGGTGGAAGTTGATCATGCTTGTGAATTTTGAAGCAGACTGGACCTTAAATGAAGGAGTTAGAGTGATTTGCAGGTTCATGGCGATCAGTGAAGTTTGAGGCTTCGCCATGACCACACCCTTTCACCTCAGGACACGACCTCAACACTGCTGCTTCATGAAGGTGTGAAGACCCTTTCTGAGAATATTTGAAAAATATATGTTGAAAAACGGAGGAGATTTTAATAATAGAGTAAAACATCAGACTTCCTGTCACCAGCAGGGGGCGCTATATTTGAGAGTGAAACAAAGCATGTTGATTAACTCAGGCAGGGACAGTGAACATGTGTACATGTTTTGTTTCGGATCTAAGATTGTACAAGACAGTTATTAAGGTTTACGTGTTTTCCAAAACTGGTCCACTTTGGGCGTACTTCCTGGCCACGCCCATTGACTTACGAAAAATCTTTTAATAACTTTTCATTGTCAGTGTGTCTAGTATACACAATCCAAATCTGGAGTTGATCTGATAAAAACCCGAGGAGGAGTTTGTTCAAATACGTACCCTGCAAACTGCCAAAATGCGACCTTTATCGCTAATTTGCAAACTTGCTGTCCACAATTGACGATGGTCGTAAGAGACTTTTTTGTAGGTCCTGGCATGACAGTGATGCCCTTAAAATTTCAGATCAATAGGTGAAAGTAGCTGGAGGGGCTGCAGTTTTAAGCCACTAGGGGGCGCTAAGGAGTACATTTTTTGAGCAAACGCTGAATTCATAAATTTGTTGCCGTGACTGAATTTTGGGACTAGGCGCATTCATGTTTATCTCAAGTGCAATACACGCAATTTGGGGCTAAAATGGGTGGGAATTCGCTGGATGATCCGGCCTTTTGGGCTCGGGTCCGAATAAAGATCAGACTTCCTGTTACCAGCAGGGGGGGCAATATTTGAGAGTGAAATAAAGCATACAGATTTACTCAGGCACGGATAGTGAACATGTGTACATGTTTTGGTCCGGATCTAACATATTGCTAGAGAGTTATTAAGGTTTACGTGTTTTCCAAAAATGGTCAACTTAGGGCGGCCTTCCTGGCCACGCCCATTGACTTACAAAAAATCTTTTAATAACTTTTCATCGTCAATGTGTCTAGTATACACAAACCAAATCTGGAATTGATCCGATAAAAAACCTAGGAGGAGTTTGTTCAAATGCGAGCCTTAGAATGGTGAAAATCGGAATTTCAACGTTAATTTACGAACTTCCCGTTTGGAATTCCCATGACAATTATATATCTTTGGAATCAGTGAACATGTGTACATGTTTTGGTCCGGATCTAACATATTGCTAGAGAGTTATTAAGGTTTACGTGTTTTCCAAAAATGGTCAACTTAGGGCGGCCTTCCTGGCCACGCCCATTGACTTACAAAAAATCTTTTAATAACTTTTCATCGTCAATGTGTCTAGTATACACAAACCAAATCTGGAATTGATCCGATAAAAAACCTAGGAGGAGTTTGTTCAAATGCGAGCCTTAGAATGGTGAAAATCGGAATTTCAACGTTAATTCTGAACTTCCGTTTGGAATTCCCATGACAATTATATATCTTTGGAATCGACTTGGCCTGGTGATTATGCCCAAAATAATTTAATGCAAATCGGAGTTAGTGAAAAATTTGTCAAATTGGGGCGTGGTTTCTGGCCACGCCCATTGACTTATGAAAAATCTTTTAATAACTTTTCATCATCAATGTGTGTAGTATGGACTGTTTAAATCTGGAATTGATCCGATAAAAAACCTAGGAGGAGTTCGTTTAAATACGTACCCTGAAAATTGGCAACATGCAAAATTCAACGCTTATTTGCGAACTTCCTGTTCGGAATTCATCATGGTCATAAGAGACTTTTTTGTAAGTCCAGGCATAGTAGTTATGCCCTAAAAATTTCAGGTCGATACTTGAAAGTTGCCGGAGGGGCTGCAGTTTTAAGCCACTAGGGGGCGCTATGCTACACATTTTTTTGTACAAACAGTGGATCCCAGTAGCGGTCACCGTGACTGAATTTTGGGGCTAGGCGCGTTCGCGTTTATCTGAAGTTGAAGGCACGCAATTTGGGGTTACGCGGCAGGAGAAGAATAATAATAATAATAATTAAAGCCGCAAGCGGCGATGATCAGGCCCTCGCCCCCCATGCGCCCGTTGGGCCCTGCCGCTACCGCCTCAAATTGCTTTTGCCAAATGCTGCTGTTGCGAAACGTTGGTGCCGCTAAATGTTGTTCGCACCACATGTCACAACCCCTGCATGTTGCTGCAACCACATGTATGTAATTTATGACATATCTAATGCTTGTCGTGATAGGAGTAGCAGAGAATTAAGCTTATAGATGTGTTAGGAGGTGGACCTTGATCATGCTTGTGAATTTTGAAGCAGATCGGACCTTAAATGAAGGAGTTAGAGTGATTTCCAGGTTCATGGCGATCAGTGAAGTTTGAGGCTTCGCCATTGCCACACCGTTTCACCTAAGGACATGACCTAAACACTGATGCTTCATGAAGGTTTGAAGACCCTTTCTGAGTATATTTGAAAAAAATATGTTGAAAAACAGAGGAGATTTTAATGATAGAGTAAAACATCAGACTTCCTGTTACCAGCAGGGGGCGCTATATTTGAGAGTGAAACAAAGCATATAGATTAATTCAGGCAGGGACAGTGAACATGTGTACATGTTTTGGTCCGGATCTAACATTGTACAAGAGAGTTATTAAGGTTTAAGTGTTTCCCAAAAATGGTCAACTTTGGGCATCCTTCCTGGCCACGCCCATTGACCTACGAAAAATCTTTTAATAACTTTTCATCCTCAATGTGTCTTGTATACACAAGCCAAATCTGGAATTGATCCGATAAAAAACCTCGGAGGAGTTTGTTCAAAAGCAAGCCTTAGAATCGCAAAAATCGGAATTTCAATGTTAATTTACGAACTTCCTGTTCGGAATTCTCTAAGACAATTTATATATTTGTGATCGCCTTGGCTTGAGGAATATGCCCAAAAAATTTCGTGCAAATCGGAGTATGTGAAAAATTTGCCAAATTTGGGCGTGGTTTGTGGCCACGCCCATTGACCTACGAAAATTCTTTTAATAACTTTTCATCGTCAATGTGTCTAGTATACACAATCCAAATCTTGAGTTGATTGGATAAAAGACCTAGGAGGAGTTCGTTAAAATACGTACCCTGCAAATCGGCAAATCGACTTTCAACGCTAATTTGCGAACTTCCTTTTCAGAATTGATGATGGTCGTAAGAGACTTTTTTGTAGGTCCGGGCATGGTAGTTATACCCTAAAAATTTCAGGTTGATACGTGAAAGTAGCCGGAGGGGCTGCAGTTTAAATCCAGTAGGTGGCGCTATGGCGCACTT
The DNA here is from genome assembly GCA_036419115.1 of Scarus forsteni. Classification (NCBI taxonomy): domain Eukaryota; kingdom Metazoa; phylum Chordata; class Actinopteri; order Labriformes; family Labridae; genus Scarus; species Scarus forsteni. The sequence goes on from JAZDUH010000187.1 coordinate 103,852, forward strand.
TTTTTTGTGCAAACACTGGATTCCAGTAGCGGTCGCCATGACTGACATTTGGGACTAGGCGCGTTTGCGTTTATCTGAAGTTGAAGGCACGCAATTTGGGGTGATGCGGCGGGAGAAGAAAAATAATAATCCTTAGGATTACAATAGGGCCTTCGCCGAATTTTCGGCTCGGGCCCTAATAATAATCCGAGCGATTACAATAGGGCCTTCGCCGGCCTGCGGTCGGGCTCGGGCCCTAATAATCCTAAGGATTACAATAGGGCCTTCGCCGATTTTTCGGCTCGGGCCCTAATAATCCGAGCGATTACAATAGGGCCTTCGCCGGGCCTTGAACTCGGGCCTAATAATAATAATTATTGTGGGGCCGAGCCCATTTCGAAGGCCAGCTATTGTAATCTAAGAATTAGGCCCAGCTTGAATCGACGTGAGGCCTATTGGTGCTAGGATTATTATTAGGCCCGAGCCGAACGCAGGTCGAAAGCCCTATTATGTAATCGCTAGGATTATTTTTTTTTTTTCTTGACCACTTTAACCCCAAATTGCATGTATTGCTTTTGAGATAAGCGACCGCCTAGGCCCAATAATTAGTCGGCGAAAAATTTATGAATCAGTGTTTGCAAAAAAAAAAAGTGCGCCAGCGCCTAGTGGCCTTAAACTGCAGCCCCTCCGGCCACTTTCACGTGTCGACCTGAAATTTTTAGGCATAACTATCATGCCGGACCTACAAAAAGTCTCTTCGACCATAGTCAATTCCAAACAGGAAGTTCATTGGCGTTGAAAGTGTTGAAAGATTTGAACGAACTCCTGTCGGATCAACTCCAGATTTGGATTGTGTAAAAGTTATTAAAAGGAATTTTCAAAAAAGCCCTTGTGTCATAGGAATGGCACCATCTAATAGACATAAGCAGTGTTAAGGCCAAGAACGCTTAAACATGCTTTAAATCATCCTGATTGAGGACACAGTCTTTCCTCTGTCCCCTCCCCCTGCTCCTCAGACTGAGCTGAGGTTACCTCACATACTAATTAGCCCACCCCCCTTCTTTACCCCACACCAACCTCAGAGATCTGTTAGCCATGCTTCCAACTCCCTGCTTACAGTGAGACACCTTAGATTCTTGACATGTCATCATCTTTATTCACTGAGTTACACAGAGGATAAAAGTGTTCAAGAGACATTTGTGATCTTGGTCGCATCACATGGTCTGACAAAATGCTCATAGGCTCTGTATGTTGCTGTTGTAAGTGGTGGACTCTGTATGTTGCTGTTTTAAGTGGTGGAAGACATTTTCTCATGCTGGTGATCTGACACTGTTAATCCTAATTATTGAGACATTTTTTTTTCTTTTATTGACCAACTCTTCTTGGCCCATGAATCATTGCCATCATTCATCTGTATGCTGTACAGGCCTAACCATATCTATGTTGTGGCTATTTGCTGAGGCAGGTATTGTTTCACATGAAGGGCCTGTGACATAGGAACAGTGCCGCCCACTGGGCATTACCTGTATTTTATATCTCAAATACCTGCTTGTATGTGGGGGTAGCAACATGCAGCAGTTGGGACATGTGGTGCCAGCAACATTTAGCGGCACCTATTCGCCACAGCAGCATTTGTTGGAAGCAATATGTGGCGGTAGCGACATGACCCAATGGGCGCATGGGGGCGAGGGCCCGATCATCGCCGCTTGCGGCTTTAATTTTTCTTCTTCTCCCCCTTTTTTAACCCCAAATTGCGTGCCCTGAACTTGAGATAAACGCGAACGCGCCTAGGCCCAAAAATTAGTCCCGGCGAAAAATTTATGATTCTAAAGTGTGCACAAAAATACATGCGCCATAGTGCCCCCTAGTGGCCTTAAACTGCAGCCCCTGGGGCTACTTTCAAGTATCAACCTGAAATATTTAAGCCATAGCTATCATGCCCAGACCTACAAAAAAGTCTCTTATGACCAAGGTCAATTCCGAACAGGAAGTTCGCAAATTAGCGGTGAAAGTCGCATTTTGGGGATTTGCAGGGTACGTATTTGAACGAACTCCTCCTAGGTTTTTTATCGGATCAACTCCAGATTTGAATTGTGTATACTAGACACATTGACGATGAAAAGTTATTAAAAGATTTTTCGTAAGTCAATGGGCGTGGTCAGAAACCACACCCAAATTTGACCAATTTTTCACAAACTCTGAAATGCATGACATTTTTTGGGCATAACCACCAGGCCAAGACCTTTCCAAAGGTATATAAATGTCATGGGAATTCCGAACAGGAAGTTCGTAAATTAACGTTGAAATTCTGATTTTTGCAATTCTAAGGCTCCTATTTGAACGAACTCCTCCTAGGTTTTTTATCAAATCAACTCAAGATTTGGTTTGTGGATACTAGACACATTGATGATTAAAAGTTATTAAAAGATTTGTCCTAAGTCAATGGGCGTGGCCAGGAAGTTCGGCCAAATTTCGCCATTTTTGGAAAACACGTAAACCTTAATAACTCTCTAGTAAAATGTTAGATCCGGACCAAAACATGTACACATGTTCACTGTCCTTGCCTGAGTATATCGATAAGCTTTATTTCACTCTCAAATATAGCGCCCCCTGCTGGTAACAGGAAGTCTGATGTTTTACTTGATCATTTAAATCTCCTCCGTTTTTCAACATTTCTCTTTCAAATATTCTCAGAAAGGGTCTTCACACCTTCATGAAGCATCAGTGTTCAGGTCGTGTCCTCAAGTGAAACGGTGTGGTGATGGCGAAGCCTCAAACTTCACTGATCGCCATGAACCTGGAAATCACTCTATTTCCTTCATTTAAGGTCCAGTCTGCTTCAAAATGAACAACCCTGATAAATGTCCACCTCCTAACACATCTATGAGCTCAATTCTCTGATACTGCAATTGCACCAAGCTCTAGAAATTACATAAATTACATATGTAAGTGATGAATACTCCAATCTTCCCCAAATTCAACACACATGATCATAGGTCCACTCTGGACTTATTTTTTAATTTATTTAATTTAAACATATATTTGTGTTCTAGGAATAGCACCATCTAATAGACACAAGCAGTGTTAATGCCAACAACACTTAAAAATGCTTTAAATCATCCTTCCCTCCCCCTCCTCCTCAGACTGAGCTGAGGTTACCTCACATACTAATTAGCCCACCCCCCTTCTTCACCCCACACCAACCTCAGAGATCTGTCAGCCTGCCTAGAGTGAGACACAATAGATTCTTGACATGACATCCTCTTCATTTAATGTTCTCTTTATTTAATGTTCTCTGTTTACTTTAGATGCTTCATGCAGATTTTATTTTGTGTGTGTGTGTGTGTGTGTGTGTGTGTGTGTGTGTGTGTGTGTGTGTGTGTGTGTGTGTGTTTGTGTGGCAGAGGCAGTGACTGTCAGGGATCGTAATTTGTTTACAGTCCCTGTTTGTAGTTAGGTTTCTTGGTTTGTTATTATACAGTCTCAAATGGTCTTATATTGCATTCACCTCAGGTTTGCATACATTTGCCAGTGATTTATCAATTGTTGTATTCGTTTCAATCATATATATGTACGTTTAAATATTTGTTCATCTGTCTTTTGTAGAAAACAAAGAGCAAAAAAACATAGAGTCCCTTCAAAACAGTCAGCTGTAAGTTTGACAACATGTCAAATGTCAGGCACTTTTATTCCAGAGGTCACTCTGCACAATGTCAAAATTTAGAAAACAATCTGAATTTTAACAACTGATTGCATTTATGAAATAAAATTCTCCTTCAATAAAATAAAACAAATAATGTACTTTTCTGCATGACAAAAATACACAGTAATTAATTCACACATCGATTTACTGCAGGGCAGATGTTCATGTCTGTAGTTAAAAGGATTGCACTCTTACATATGTTTGCACATGTAACAGATCTTCGCTATGTTGAGACATATCCAACGATCCAATATGTCCAAGTAAAATTAAATATCCATCTAAAGTTAATGAACCATGTCCTAAATACTTACCATTAACCTGATATGCAATGTTTAAACATGTAATTGAGTAATAGGAATAACATCCATTTGAGTCATTGTTTGCTGTACAGGCCTTACCATGTCTATGTTGTGGCTATTTGCTGAGGCAGATAATGCTGCACATGAGTGCCTGCGACATAAGAATGATGCCACCCACTGGGCATGAGCTGTGTTTTATATCTCTAAAACCTGCATGCATGTGGTGGCAGCAACATGCAGGGGTTACAACATGTGGTGCCAGCAACATTTAGCAGCACCAACGTTTATAACAGCAGCATTTGTTGGAAGCCATATGCGGCAGTAGCGCCAGTGCCAGGCGCCGAAGCGAGGCCGATCATCGCCGCGCTTGCGGCTTTAATTATTCTCCGAGCCCTATTGTAATCCTAAGGATTATTATTATTATTCTCCATGACTTTTAACCCCAAATTGCGTGCCTTCAACTTGAGATAAGCGAACGCACCCGGCCCAAAAATTAGTCGCCGAAAAATTTATGAATCCAGTGTTTGAACAAAAAAAGTGCGTCATAGCGCCCCTAGTGGCCTAAACTGCAGCCCCTCCGACAACTTTCACGGATCGACCTGAAATTTTTTAGGGCATGACTATCATGCCAGGACCTACAAAAAAGTCTCTTACGACCATGGTCAATTCCGAACAGGAAGTTCGCAAATTAGCGTTGAATGTCGCGTTTTGGCGATTTGCACTATACGTATTTGAACGAACTCCTCCTAGGTTTTTGATCGGATCAACTCCAGATTTGGACTGTGTATACTAGACACAATGAAGATGAAAAGTTATTAAAAGAATTTTCGTAGCTCAATGGGCGTGGCCAGAAACCACGCCCAAATTTGGCAAATTTTTCAGTAACTCCGATTTGCACGAAATTTTTTGGCCATAATCCCTCGGCCGAGCCGATCACAAATATATAAATTGTCATAGGGAATTCCGAACAGGAAGTTCGGAAATTAACGTTGAAAATCCGATTTTCGCGATTTTAAGGCTCGCATTTGAACGAACTCCTCCTAGGTTTTTGACGGATCAACTTCAGATTTGGTTTGTGTATACTAGACACATTGACGATGAAAAGTTGTTAAAAGATTTCTCATAGGTCAATGGGCGTGGCCAGGAAGGACGCCCAAAGTTGACCATTTTTGGAAAACACGTAAACCTTAATAACTCTCTAGTAACATGTTAGATCTGGACCAAAACAAGTACACATGTTCACTGTCCCTGCCTGACTTAATCTTTCTGCTTTGTTTCACAATCAAATATAGCGCCCCCTGCTGGTAACAGGAAGTCTGATGTTTTACTCTATTATTAAAATCTCCTCCGTTTTTCAACATATATTTTTTTAAATAATCTCAGAAAGGGTCTTCACACCTTCATGAAGCAGCAGTGTTGAGGTCGTGTCCTGAGGTGAAAGGGTGTGGCCATGGCGAAGCCTCAAACTTCACTGATCGCCATGAAACTGAAAATCACTCTAACTCCTTCATTTAAGGTCCAATCTGCTTCAAAATTCACAAACATGATCAAGGAACAACTCCTAACACATCTTTAACTTTAATTCTCTGGTCCTCCAATCGCATCAACCTTTAGATATGTCATAAATTACATGCGTGTGGTTGCAGCAGCATTTAGCGGCACCAATGTTTCGCAACAGCAGCATTTGGCGGAAGCAATATTAGCGGTGCAGGCCAACGGGCGCGGGGGCGAGGCCGATCATCGCTATGCGGCTTTAATTAGGGCCCGAGCCCGACCGCAGGCCGGCGAAGGCCCTATTGTAATCGCTCGGATTATTAGGGCCCGAGCCCGACCCGAAGGGGCCGGCGGCGAAGGCCCTATTGTAATCGCTAAATTGTTCTCCCGCCACTTCAACCTCAAATTGCGTGCCTTCAACTTGAGATAAACGCGAACGCACCTATGCACAAAGTTCACTCACGGTGAAAAATTTATGAATCCAGTGTTTGCACAAAATAAAGTGTGCCACAGCGCCCCCTACTGGCCTTAAACTGCAGCTCAGCCGGCTACTTTCACGGATTGACCTGAAATTTTTTGGCCATAACTATCATGCCTGGACCTACAAAAAAGTCTCCGGTCCCCATCGTCAATTCCGTCTAGGAAGTTCGCAAATTACCGTTCAAAGTCACATTTTGGCGATTTGCAGGGTACGTATTTGAACGAACTCGTCCTAGGTTTTTTATCGGATCAACTCCACATTTGAGTCGTGTATACTAGACACATTGACAATGAAAAAGTTATTAAAAGAATTTTCGTAGGTCAATGGGCGTGGCCAAACCACGCCCAAATTTGGCCAATTTTTCACTAACTCCGATTTGCACGAAATTTTTTGGGCATAACCCCCAGGCCAAGACGATCACAAATATATAAATTGTCATAGGGAATTCCAAACAGGAAGTTCGTAAATTAACGTTGAAATTCCAATTTTCGCGATTCTAAGGCTCGCATTTCAACGAACTCCTCCTAGGTTTTTTATCGGATCAATTCCAGATTTGGATTGTGTATACTAGACACAAAGAGGATGAAAAGTTGTTAAAAGATTTTTCGTAAGTCAATGGGCGTGGCCAGGAAGGACGCCCAAAGTTGACCATTTTTGGAAAACACGTAAACCTTAATAACTCTCTAGTAATATGTTAGATCTGGACCAAAACATGTACACATGTTCACTGTCCCTGCCTGAGTTAATCTATATGCTTTGTTTCACTCTCAAATATAGCGCCCCCTGCTGGTAACAGGAAGTCTGATGTTTTACTCTATCATTAAAATCTCCTCTGTTTTTCAACATATTTTTTTCAAATATTCTCAGAAAGGGTCTTCACACCTTCATGAAGCATCAGTATTCAGGTCGTGTCCTGAGGTGAAACGGTGTGGCGATGGCGAAGCCTCAAACTTCACTGATCGCCATGAACCTAGACAACACTCTAACTCCTTTCATTAATGTCCAATCTGCAACAAAATTCACAACCATCATCAAGGTCCACCTCCTAACACATCTATAAGCTTTAATTCTCTGCTACACTGCATCTAGCTTTTACATAAATTACATACATGTGGCAGCAACATCAGCATTTACAACATGTGGCGCCAGCAACATTTCTGGGACCAATGTTTTAACAGCAGCATTTGGCGGAAGCAATATGCGGCGGATGGCAGGCAAACAGCTGGCGTGTGAAGCGAGGCCCGATCATCGCCCGCTTAAGGCTTTAATTATTATTATTATTATTATTTCATAAAGTAACCCCCAAATTGCGTGCCTTCAACTTGAGATAAGCGACGTGCTTAGGCCAAAAAATTAGTCCCGAAAAAATTTTTTGAATCCAGTGTTTGCGAAAAAAATTGCGCCATAGCGCCCCTAGTGGCCTTAAACTGCAGCCCCTCCGGCAACTTTCACGGATCGACCTGAAATTTTTTAGGGCATAACTATCATGCCTGGACCTACAAAAAAGTCTCTTACGACCATGGTCAATTCCAAACAGGAAGTCCGCAAATTAGCGTTGAATGTGCGTTTTGGCGATTTCCTGGAATGCGTATTTCAACGAACTCCTCCTACAGTTTTGATCGGATCAAGTCCATATTTGGATCGTGTATACTAGGCACCTTGACGATGGATAGTTGTTAAAAAGAATTTTGTAGGTCAATGGGCGTGGCCACAAACCAGCCCAAAATTGGCAAATTTTTTCACTAACTCCGATTTGCATGAAATTTTTGGACATAATCCCCAGGCCAAGTCGATCACAGATATATAATTTGTCATAGGAATTCCAAACAGGAAGTTTGTAAATTAACATTGAAATTGCAATTTTTTGCGATTCTAAGGCTAGCATTTGAGCGAACTCCTTCTAGGTTTTTTATCGGATCAATTCCAGATTTGGTTGGTGTATAGTAGACAGATTGACGATGAAAAGTTGTTAAAAGATTTTTAAATAAGTCAATGGGCGTGGCCAGGAAGGACCGCCAAAGTTGACCATTTTTGGAAAACACGTAAACCTTAAATAACTCTCTTGTGCAATTTTAGATCCAGGCCAAAACAAGTACACATGTTCATTGTCCCTGCCTGAATTAATCTATATGCTTTGTTTCACTTTCAAATATAGCTCCCCTGCTGGTAACAGGAAGTCTGATGTTTTACTTTATCATTAAAATCTCCTCCTTTTTTCAACAATTTTTTTTCAAATATTATCAGAAAGGGTCTTCACACCTTCATGAAGCATCAGTGTTGAGGTCGTGTCCTGAGGTGAAGCAGTGTTGTGATGGCGAAGCCTCAAACTTCACTGAAAATCACTCTAACTTCTTCATTTAAGTTCCAATCTGCTTCAAAACTCACAAGCATGATCAAGGTCTACCTTGTAACACATCTATCAGCTTAATTCTCTGCTACTGTAATTGCACCAAGCTCTAGAATTACATTAATTACATATGTATGCTATAAATAATCCAATCTACCCCAAATTCAACACACATGATCACAGTTCCTCTGGACTTATTTTTATTTAATTTAAACATGTATTTGGGTTATAAGAATAGCACCACTTAACAGACACAAGCAGTGTTTATTCCAAAAACACTAAACATGCTTTAAATCATCTACATTGTGCTGATCTCAGCCTTTGGTATACAGGAGTCAGGTTACCTCACATACTAATTTACCCGGCCCTTCTTCACCCAACACCAACCTCAGACATTGCTGTCAGTCATGCTTCCACCTCCCTGTTTAGAGTGAGAAACCATAGAATCTTGACATGTTATCTTTTTGTAATCACTGTTCTTTGTTTACTTTTGATCCTCAATATAGATTTTTATGTTACATAAAATGTGGTTTTATAGAATATATATGTTGTCCTTCAAGTTTTATCTTCTTTGTGATGTCAACACACAGCATGCAGACAGTCCACTCAGGGACTGATACTATTTTCTCAGGATCTGTCTGCATGTTTGTGTGTTGGTGCAGCTGAGAGCCACCATAGCAGAAATGCAGGAAGTAAAATACATCCTTTTGGATGGTAAGTGTTGCATAATCTTTATTTCATTACTACAAATTATTTAAAAAAAAACATATCACACAACATATGAACAATTCCCACAAACATAAGACATTGTAGATACAAAAATACACATAGCACATAAAAAGCTGTCATGACATGCTCTGCTTCATAAAACTGCAAAAGAGTACTTACTGTTGACCTCCCTTTTGTCCCCTCAAAACAGATGACGATTTTGATACCACAAAAGATTCCATTTCAACTACACCACCAGAGCTTCAGGGTACAACATACTTCTCCATTCTACATCTACAAATATCCTACTTCATACATATGTTACTCATGTTCTAGAAAGATTACTTATACATGGATCCTCTTCTATGTTCTTAACACAAATCCATGTGCTGGATAATCCTCGGGAAGGGATATCTTCACAAACCCTGACACCATCTCCAGAAGACCGACTCTAGAGGAAACCAATGAATGCCCTTATCCAAACTGCTGTTACACTACCTTGGTATAACTGTTTTTTGGTGGTTTTTATTATTCAGTTTTATTTTATTATATACCGTTTTTAAATATATTACTTAAACTGGTTTTTGTGCTTTTTATTGTTTAATATTATTATTTCATTATGTTCTGTTCTATAAATATATGTAATTTGTAGTACCAAAATACAGTTCATATAGCCTTTCTCCACTTACATTTATGTCTTTGTATTCATTAGCTATGGGGAGATGAGACTTCACTTTTTTTCACTTTCATTGCTCCTCTAGTGCCAACAAGAAGTCATATTTTTTTTACTGTGTGATGAAAAGTACTCATCTTCATTTTTCTTTTCAAATGTGCTCAGAAAAGGGCACATAAAGCTCTTTTACACCCTCATAAACGATCATAGGTCACTTATGTCCTGTAGTTCAACTGTGTGTTCATGGAAAGGCCTCAAACTTTGATGTTTTGCAATGAAACAGGAAGTCATTCTTGCTCCTTCATCACTTCATCTTTAAATTTCTTAGGGTACATTTCTAAAGTTAAACTACATACATTCATCTTGAAAATGTTATCAAAGGCTTTTCATAACTCAATGGGTGTTGCCAGGGGACATCGTTAAAGTCGAAAATTTTTGAAGAAATTATAACTTTTACAATACTGAACTGCAAGGTTTGATCTTGGCCTTAATTCAAATAAATTAGGTGTCCTGCCCTCACTGCATACATGTGCTTTCCCCCTCACCCTTTTTAAGACAGCAACCCCTGTTGTCAACTGGAAGTTATCTTTTACTGACTGATGAATGACTTGTCTTTATCTTGATATGTCTTTTTCAGATGTGCTCAGAAAATGCCTTCACATATTCATAATGCATTGTTCATGTCATGTCTTGTAGTTAAGGATGTGCACTGAAATGTTTGCACATGTCAAATAAGTTAACCATATTGATAAATATCCATGTGTATTTTCAGTTCATTACCATTACCGATATGCAATATTGTATTTACTTGTCTTCAACAAATTAGCACAATACTGTTTATGATAACATATACAAAACTAAGGATAGCTGTATTTTTATTGTATGTGTACACAGAAATAACCAATAAAAATGATTTCTTTGTATTATGTCATTGTGTTTTCAATGTTTTACTGAAAAAAACAGTCAACCTCATATCATCCACAACATCATCACATCTCCAACAATCAACTAAAGGTGCACACACCCAAAAAAATAATCTGGTCAATTTCATCAGTTGTATGTAATTACATTACATGACAAATTTCAATGCAATTGAGTTCAGTAATTCTAACATAAACTGATAAATAGCGCTAATGTAATTCTATTAAATAAAGCAGAGATGAAAAGACTGAGGATTTATGCAATTGAGGCTCATAGTATTGATCTAATTTACTCCAAAATTGATTTATGTACTTTCTTTAACTAAATTTCATTTACCTAAAATATGTTGATACACCCATTACATTTTCTTAAATTCAGTTCATTCAAATGACATTAAAATTACACTAAACATGTCACGTATTTACAATTAATACCCATTTATTTAAATCTCGGTATTAAAACTGAAATTCAACTACAAAGTGAGCTATAACAATAACAGAAGCAGTAAGTTAAAGTCTTTCACACAATATGTGACCAGAAAAGTCCAAAGTGCATATCATAGGAGAAAAAAAACTGAGTTCCATTGTGCCATTAGTCTTTTGTTTTTCTTTTTCACGTCCTCAGACTCCTCTTCTGGCTCTGCATTTTCTTTTCTGATCACATAGATCCACATGGTGGTCTCAGGATAGTCTCTCTCCATTTCTTCAAAGTGCACATTCTGACCAACAGAAAGAAACAGATTAAAAGCGTTTGACAAAAATTCTTAAGCACCAACATGCCTCCAGAGAAACAAATATTCAGTCGGACTTTCAAAGACTTCAGAGGGGTACTCTACAAAAGATGCTAAGTGTTAGGTCTGGCTTACTTTGGCTAGTCTGGTTTATTTATGTAATCAGTGTGGCTACTTGCAGACAACACAAACACAAATGGTTGCCCATGTTTATATATTTGATTCAATCCGGCAACAAATTCAAGCAATACATTTTATAATACCAAGCTGATTGAAAGATAGATGAAGATGTTAGATTACTGACTGATCAAACAAGGATTTTTTTTCATGAAAAGGACACTCATACATGCAATTGAACTGCAAGCCATGATAGATCGATGACAGAAGGAAAGATGACAGATAATAGATGAATGATAGACAGATGTTATAGTATTAACTGATCAAAGATATGTTGTTTTATTTGTGAAATACAAGTCATACATGAAATTGACCTGGAAGCTGAAATAAAAAGCACTCTCCAGTCACTGTTATGTATTCAGAAACCCCAAACAGCTGTTTCGTAGGAGTTAACACTCCTCAGAAGTTCAGAGGCGTTTCTCATTAAACTACAAAATATTTTCCCCTCAAATAAACAGAATATACTTCTGCACATTGACATTCATACTTACCTTGTATTGCGTGATCAGATCCTTGCTGTCCCTATTGAAGTAGACACACAGACATTTCAAAATGCAGTCTCACTTGATGCCAATGTCATCACTCACTTTTGTCAGATACCTTGCACTGTCACATAGAAAGACACAAAATTACCACTCAAGCAGACAAAGGTTTATCCTATCAGCAGCTTTATTGTACTAGTTTGCTACTACTTGTCAAATAGATCAATAACAACATTTCCTCCTGTCCATATTCTAAGAAAAATATTTGTACTGTGCTCTGTGAAGATGTATGTTTTATTTGTGCTCCAAAAGCTGACATGGACAAACAACTTTTTAAACATAAATTACAATAATTATTAAAAGCCATAACATGATACTTACGATGTTAAGAGGCTGTCAGGTGCACACTATTTTCACATTTCTTTACAATATGCCATTATGTTGTTCAGGGAGGTTGGGTATCTACAAGAGAAAATATTTGCATTAGAAGTCAAACAAAATCAACTCACTAAAGTCGTCTGTCACAAAAAACCCCTGCAAAACCATAGTTTCATGTCCTTGAGATGTACATATCACTTTTGGGCCAGAGACTTAAAACAGACAAGAGATTATACAGTGTGGACCCACCCGACATGCAATTTAAGGTGCTTGCCAACTATGGCTGCTTATTTAAATTAGATGGCTTTTCATCAACATCATCATGGCGTTCATCATGGCTGTATTATAAGAACTGGATAGCCTTCTTCCATGTAAGCAGTTGAAGCCAGAATATCCCTTATTGTGCAGCCAGTAGAGAATCTGGACCATATCTGTGGCGCAAAACTCCGCAGCATACAGCATACACAATCAAACTACCGTTATTTTTAAACTCTAATAACTGATGAAAAAGAAACTTTTCAGAAAAAAGAGGACTAGGAAAAAACGCAGCCCAATAATACTTTCATATCACCACAGCATACGGATGGCAGAAATATTTCTACAAGGTGTAATAATTTTTTGAAGTTTCTCTGCGGCCCGTTCATATATGAGATAGAGATTTGACCTATACTGCAGCCAGTCACCAGGGAGCAGTTTTTTGAATGCAGTGACATAGCGTCCATGTTTTTTACAGTAATGGCATATTAAAGGAAATACCCTCTAATATATTGTTTTATATATTAACATGTATGCAGTTACAGAAGTAAATGAAACTCTTACCAACTTCCAGTATGATAATGGAGCTGACGATGGCTGACAAAGCGTGGAAGAGGAAGCTTTTCTTCTTTTGTCTTACCTGCAGACCACTCCCACGTACTGCCCCCTACTGACTGAACTGTTATGTAAACGGTCTCATTTGTTTGTTTTGTGTTTCAATTGAATTAACTTTAAATTAAAAAGAATCGTGTTGTTTTTAATTTATTATAAATAAAAGTGTGAAAAAAAGTGTAATTGGGTAAAATAAAAGTAAATTGTTCTTCTAATACCTATGAAAGTGAAAAATCATTTGAGTGTTTTTTATCTGATGTGGAAGATATGGAATTATGGCTTACAGTTCAAGGAAGCTCAGAACTGTCTCATATGTTTTACATACTTTCATTAATCTGTGCAATACATTAGAAACTATGAGCTCCATGATATAAATTAAATCCATTACATAATCCTTATAAAAAAAATGAAGTTATTATCAATAAATCCATCAAAATTATTTCATTACATCTCAATCATATACAAATCATTGCTACTCTTAACATTTCCATCAAGCAGACATGTGTATTACTTCTCAGACACAATATAAAAGAATAAAATAACTGTTATGCGACACAATGCTACACTTAAATGTTAAGAAATCTAGTTAATTTAAAACAGATTAAAAACAAAGTTTCATGATTGAAAGCATTATTTCCAAATCAATATCATTGGATCAAAGCTTTTCTTGTTGGGGCTTTATCCAGAGAAACATAAATACAATCCGTATGAAAAAAGCATTTATAGATCCAAGTGTGCTAAATGCCAAAAAGTGTACTGCAGTGCTATGGAAAATAACCTGTCAACCAAGTACAAGCCAATGGTTAAAACAAATGTTGTCAATCCTACCGTTGGAAATAATTGGTTATATTCAGAAAGCCATACAGCATAACATTGAAGGTATGTCGAAGCCCTTTATTGATTATGTCAAGAAGTCAGACTTTACTGAAAACCAACCTGATGAATATATTTCCTGTCTCTTGTTACTTTTCAAATGCCCATAGCTTATCATTACCTTTATGTCACGATCCATTACATTGGGTGTACAATCTGTTTTATACCAAGCGAAGCATGTTTGTTTTTTGTGTTTATCATTTTTTACTACTATTGTGATCGCTTTGTTTTAAGATCGTGTGCTTTTTTGCTTTATTTGGCAGCAGATCTATGAGAAATGAGTGTGGCCATAGCTAGGTCATACATGTCAAAAATGCTTGAGTGAAAATTATCTTATGCTGCTGTAAAATTCAAATAAAGATATTATTGGAAAAAAAACATACATAAACATGTCACTGAAATAAATTTAAATTATATGACCATCTTTAAGTCACAACTCCTTAAATAAATACATAACAAATCACATCATAATATATAGTATTAATAGGACATAATAGAAATCTGTATTTTGAAGTAGCTGAAGCTGAGAAGTGTTCTTTTGAGGAAGACCAGAAAGAACAGATTTAATAAAATAACACATTCTGTATGTCAAGCGTGGGACTCTTTGCATTGGCTGGAGACAGAAAATGAGGTGTTTTATTTTTAAATATGTATAGGATCAACAAAAATTCTTGAAAAGTGGAGTTTTTCTGATCATTATCAAAATAAACAGGTGTTTTTAAGAAAAAAAGCACCTTAAATTATGTTTAAAAATTTATTTTATGTTCAAGAGAAGTGATAATGAAAATAAAAGAAATTATAATATGATCATTAAAGTCACAAAATGTGTTTCAACATGGCCATTATGACATGACATCAGGTGTTGCAGCTCTTGGGCTCAGTCTGGTCCACAGCAGAAGAGCAGGCCGGTCTTTGAATCCACTGGGATCTGTGAGACAAAGGAGGTCAGAACCTCCACAGAACAAATATTGATCAGTGACACTGTACTTTATAAACTGAAACACAAATATGTTTAAAACACATGCAAATGTATAATTAAATAAAAATGATATTTTTAGTATTACACAACAGTTTAAATTAATGCTGGAAAATAGAATTTCAAACACTTTAATGGTTAACATAAAAAACGCATTGAAATATATTTTTGTATTTTAAATATATATTTTTTCAAATCTTTATTTTTATTTTTATTTTACCTCAAACACTGATCTTTCTCCTACCCTTAACAACACCTTGCATGTAACAAGCTAAAACACAGGTGGCCCATCTTAGTTGAAAGCCCACCCACCACGACAAGGTGCAGGCCATGGGTGGGAACACAGGACAAGACATACTTGGCGAACAGGACAAACTCTGACAGGACAAACATACAAATACAAAAAAGCACACGTACAAACTCTCTCCTTAGCACTACACATATATTTGAACTAAAGCAGCAAAATAGGACTTTTTACACTTTGATAAATAACTACCAAGCACGAACAGATTACACAATAACTAAAAACATGCAAATATATAACTTTTTTTTGGTGTTTTTTGTTTTTGTTGTCCTTACATATGAACAAGAAAAGGAAAATGGAACTTTTGACATAACTATCACGCACTAACAGACTATACAATAACTAAATAAAGCATGCAAATGTATAAATTTTTTTTGGTGTTTTTTTTTTGTCCTTATCACTATACATGTATTTGAACTAAAAAAGGAAAATAGAACTTTTTACACTTTGACACAAAACTATCACACGCTAACAGATTATACAATAAACAAAGCATGCAAATATATAACTTTTTTTTTTTTTTTTTTTTTTGTTTTTTTAGTCCTTATCAATACACATATTTGAACTAAAACAGGAAAATAGAAATTTTTACACTTTGACACAAAACTATCACGCACAAACAGATTATACAATAACTAAACAAAGCATGCAAATATATAACTTTTTTTGTGTGTTTTTTGTTTTTTTAAAGTCCTTATCACTATACATATATTTGAACTAAAACAGGAAAATAGAACTTTTTACACTTTAACACAAAACTATCACGCACTAACAGATTATACAATAAACAAAGCATGCAAATATATAACTTTTTTTTTGTGTTTTTTTTTTTTTTTTTTTGTCCTTATCGCTATACCTATATTTGAACTAAAACAGGAAAATAGAACTTTTTACACTTTGACACAAAACTATCACGCACTAACAGATTATACAATAACTAAACAAAGCATGCAAATAGATAACTTTTTTTTTGGTGTTTTTGTTTTTTTGTCCTTATCACTACACATATTTGAACAAGAAAAGGAAAATATAACTTTTTACACTTTTCTGAATAACTTTTGACATGAAAAACACAAAAACGAAAATCCACAAACAACACACACCTGTAGAATTCTGGCATCTTTAAAATTAATCTCAGAATACCAATCCTAAATAGAAAGTGAGCTCACCATTCCAGTTAACCTACTAAAAAAGACAACCACTAAAGCGCAGATCCAAACCAACTATTACAATGTCACCCCTAAACAATCTGACTATTACATGACACATCTACAAATGAGGAAACTATCACAGAAAAGGCACCAAAAAACCTGTCATCTTGAAAAGCTACACTATTCTGCCTCATCAACTTGAAGAGATGTCCTTTTAAAGGAACACAGAATCCCTTCATGGTCGCTAAAATAAGTAGGCCACACTACTGACTGTACCTGGTACTGTGTTGTTTTCACATACACATGGTCAATAAGTGTGCCTCTCTCTGTGGTGGGCTGTGTCACTAGCTGAACAAACCCCCTTTCTGCAAAAAAATTGCAGACTGATGATGACTTCAAAATGTCATCATTAAAATCTCCCATGACAGCAATGGTGTTACTTTGTGGTTTAAGCCGATCAAGCAACTTGCTGAGAAACTCTTTAAACAAAGACATGGGATAAGCTGGCGATCGATAAATGACTGCGAGTACAATGTCAAAACCAACATACTTGTGAACCAAGCACTCCAAATTCACCTGTGAAACTTTGATTAGGTCAAAGGTCACACTGTCTGAACTAAATATGCCAACACCACCATGTTGTTGGGCTTGCAAAGCGGTCAAAGCTGGATGGTTACCCGTGTAAGACACACTACGCGGACAATGACTAAAAACGTAACCATCAACTTTTACATTATCAACAACAGCATCATCTGACAACCATGTTTCTGTTACAGCAATACTGTGAACCTTCAATCGCTGTATGCTCAAACACAAATCTGAGAGATGTGCACTCAGATTTTGCACATTCATCAAGAATACAGAAAATGTGTCTGCATCTGATGTGTGCGGTGGCATGCTGTCAACCAAGAAACGGGGCATACTCTTAATGGCATCCTTTACACCTGTCCTACAATAAATTGATTTCTCTTCAAAATCTTTAATTATCAAACCAGACAAGCTCCTGACTCGGCTTAAGGCCACATACGCCTGTCCTGCAGTGAATACTTTCTTCAGACTAACTACAGCCCTATCAACTGTTAAACCCTGGACTTTATGCACCGTGCAGGCCCAGGCAAGCCGAAGTGGAAATTGCCTTCGCAATCCACCTTTGTCTGTGACCTTCTCTTCCTCTGGGTCAATACCAGTGGAAGCAGCTAAATCAACAGAAAGACAAACAGATCGTTTTCTCCTCCGAGCACCAACCTGATCATCATCAAACTTTACAAATACCTTTTAGGGAACCTGCCCTCACTAGCCATCTCTATGTGTGTGTAACCGTACCACACACACACCATTTACCAGACCATCCTCAACATCTATATTTTTACACAGCATAACACGGGCATCTATCCCCAAGGGAAGTGTTTCCTCTAAAGATGTGTTATACGTTTTGCTGTGGTGTCCACTTATCAACTCTAACCTTCCTGTTTTCTTACTATTCACATAATCCTGTGCTCGAATCTCAACATATTCAGGACAAGTCCTGAACAGCTCCTGAAGATTGTGCTCATTTACTTGTCGGTTCGTCGGAAATATGTGCAAAGCTGAGCTGACTTCGCCGGTTTCACAAGCTTCAGTGTCTCAACATCACTGACCAGCATTGGAGTCTCTTTAGATTGAGTCCTGACCCTGTTCAGCAACTCGGCAAACCACGCCATCCTTCTGCCTAACAACTGTAGTTAACTCAACAACACTAAACAGACTGGACCACAAGTTGGCGCCTTCGCCGTCAACATACAGAGGCTTCCCTTTAACAGGAGGCAACTGATAAAAATCACCAACTGCAACAACGCTCACATTCCCAAAGGGGGAAAAGTCCCGAGTCTGTTTAATCTGCCTCAATCGGCCATGAATATACGCCAACAATCGATGGTCTACCATGGAGATTTCATCGATGATAAGCAACTGTAAATCTACATATTTATACGCAAAGAATTGATTTTTCTTCGCCCAAAGGAGTGTACGGTAAGCGTACGTCCTTACCAATGCTGAGTGTGCTGTGAATAGTTGCTGCATGCAGATTGTATGCAGCGATCCCTGTTGGAGCAGTCAAAAGAACACAAATGTTGTCTGGATGACGACACGCTGGTGACAACAACCTCATAGCCTCATACTGGATGGCCCTAATCAAATGGCTCTTTCCAGTACCAGCCCCACCCGTCACAAACACATGCAAAGGAGCTGGCTTTTTACCATTAACCTTGTCCAAGCACCACTGTCTAATCTGATAAAAAACAGACATCTGTGTCTCATTCAGAGACCTAACCAAAGCCAAACCATCCTTCCTATTCAGAATGTTACTCCTTTTTTCTAAATGACAAACCTCTTTGTCGCTAACAGCTAAATCAGGAATGTTGTCCACATGCTCATCTACAACCTGCTCTCTGTCCCTAACTTCCTGCACACACTGCAAACGCTCCTGTTCCTGCTCTGGGCACAGCTGGCACCAGGCATCTTCTAGCACAGCATCACTATCAACTGAATTTTTAATCTCATCCAAATCTTCAACTTCAACCTGAAACCTGCTCCTGTTAGCATCTACGACTGACTTAACTGAATGGAGTGTGCCATCACTAAACCTCACATGACCAGTCCTGTAAAATTCCTCAAAGGTTTCACAGTTGGCAGGCTTAAGCTGCACTTCCTCACGATACGGCAAAAACAACTGCAAGTTACTCTGATAGAATTGTTCTGGATTCTTTGTCTCAGAAAATCGTGCATAACGTACGATGGCCGGATGCGGACGCGTTCTTTTGATGACAAAACCAGTGTTGTTTTTCAGTTCAATTCGACTTTTGATTTCTCATTTTTGCTCAATACACGATATTCTGAGGCAAAAGATGCCAGACACATATCACTGAACTCCCTGTCCTCTGGCCTGTTCTTGTAACGATCAACTACACTGGTCATCCACATGTCTTCTGAATCAAGACCCTGTGATGACACCTTCTGTTTTAACACATTCAATGGTAAACTCATCCTGACAACATTGTCTCCTGTTGGAACAAACACAACCTTCCTAGAGCATTCCTTCAGGTGCATGTTAGGCACTAACCTATAAACTGCCTCCTGAGCACAAACATCTCTGTTATGAAGATAAACACTACCAAGGTTCTTCAAAGCCTCTCTGGCACTAAGATTTTTATCTTTAGCAGCCTCTCTCTGAGCATTTCCTAACAGCAAACCTATCTCCCTCTCTGCCTTTGAAATGTAAGAGATAATGTACACAACACACGCATATGGGTCTACAACATACTGGATGTCCATATTGGCATTCCAGCATTTCAGCAGCAACTTACTGTACTGATTGACCCAAACTTCATTTATGTCTCTCTTTAAAACTATCTGAGTATTGCGAGCAACGAGCCTGTAAGCTTGCTGGAAACCGGCCTGATCTGTGCCTACACTCTTAAACAACTCATCTAAACTACTGAATTTACTCTTCTCATCTGCTACAGCCTTCTTCAATGCTGCCAAAAGACCTGATGCCTTCTCTCTAATCTTTTTCTCCTGCTCTGTCTTCACCTGACAACTGCATACACCTGAGATCAGACGTTCCCTATTCTTTTCCTGACACTCACATTTCTCATTGGACTCTTCTAACGTTTTTCCCCGACAGATAAATGTTCTCTTGGATGCTGGCCTGGGAAAATTGAATCGACAAGTCGTGTTCTTCTTCCTACATGTCTTAGGATGTCGCCTCGAATGCTGCTGCTGCACGGAATTCACTATATCTAACAGCTCCTCATCCCTGACAACTCACATGTGACATACTTATCAATAAATTCAACAACCTCTTCATCCGAGTTCTTATCAATATGCGGAGCATTCTCAATCCAAAACAAACTATGAATATGAGGAGACCCACGCTGCTGAAACTCTACCCTATAAAAGTAATCTACAACCTTACCTATAGGCTCTGCTGGAGACATTAGAACCTCTCTCAGGAAACAATGCCACGGAAATCAAACATCCTAGCTGCTGTTACTGGATTACGCAAAAGCTCACATCTTTCTGCCCACTCTAACTCTTCAGCTGTCTGTGTCCTACCTTCCTGTTTCAAAATACTACTTAATAGATTTTTCGCATATCTGCAGATGAAAAAGAACAAAACCATGTAGGAACACCAAGCTGTAGAACGGAAGCCAGAATATCCTTCTGTATTCCCTGCCAAAAAGCTGGAGTACCTTTAATAGGTTTAAGAAGGCGACGACCATCGTCAAACTGCAGTAACTTCTTCAAAGATTCTGCATCCTCTAACACATCACGTAGTTTGATAGACTTATGTCCTCCTTTCCCTTTCCTCATTGCTATAGAAACATTCGACACAACCTGTTCTAACTCAGACATGTACTGGGCATAAAATATATACTCTACATTGCCAGCAAACCTACTATCAGCATTCAAGATCCTATTGTTAAAATACCTCGACATAGTTAACCTATGCTGTCTGCTCTCATGAAAAGTATTACTTCCCTCCGGAAATAAGTACTGGAAAAGATTTAGCCTCATTATCCTATCACACAACAGTCTAACTGGGTTATTACCTTCTGCTGGAGCTACATTCAAAGTACCATCAAAGTACTGATCCAGTACTTCCTGACCTATATCCACTGGCATCAGACAAGTATCCTGAAACATGCAATGCTGCTGTCTATCATGCAACAACTCATCCTCAACAACCTCTGTGGACACTTCACAACCCTCTTTAGAACTACCACTACTCTTATCAGAAACAACATCCTCCTCTCTACAAAGCTCATTCAGCCACTCTTCATTAAACTCTACATCTGCATAATGAGCATTTGTCTCTTTTAAATACCGCAAAGCTCGACGTACACGCATCGGATCAACAAACTGATACTCATAATGACCTTTATAAGTTAACTTACGTTTTAACTTAACCAACAACAAAGACCCTTCCATATTGGAACGGGGCAGCAAATTGTCCGTCTGCACAATATTTGCAGGGACACACGTCACCGGTCCATGAACCCCGTTTTGTCCACCTTTCGGCAACGCCAACATCTTCATAAATGGAATATTTAATGCTATCAGATGTTGTTCAAGACTATTCAAACAGGCTAGTACCTCTGGAATAGGATTAAGTCTCAAACTATTAAAAACACTCTCAGGTGGAAACTCCCCTTTATTAATCTTTGAATGACAGGTGTAACAAATCCACATCTGCCCTCTTGGAGAATCCAACAAGCTACAAGGTAATTTACAGTCCTCACTACACTTATGTACAAAGTCCTCAGTTAAACAAGTACCTGCTATTAAACCTGCTGCCCTCTGTTTACTATAATCCTCTTTTTCACAACTTAACACCTGATTTTTAAACAACGTCCTATGACAAACACAACAAACAAATACTGGACCATCCTTTACCTTATCTACAAACTTCTCCATTACAAAATCAAACTGCTCTGACCTTTCTTTCATTTATCCCTCCTCAACCTGTTACCTGCTGCTACATTATCCCTATGCTCTGCATTAACATTATACTTTCTAATACTCAGAGCTTTTACATGATGCCTATGCAATGGATTGACTCTATATTTAACCTTGCTCATTTTCTGCACTTTTTCTCTATGCACACTATTTTTCTGATATTTATCTATACTCCTTTCCTTTACTTCTTCCCTATGTGAAATATTTTTCTGATATTTATCTATACTCCTTTTCTTTACTTCTTCCCTATGTGAAATATTTTTCTGATATTTATCTATACTCCTTTTCTTTTACTTCTTCCCTATGTGAAATATTTTTCTGATATTTATCTATACTCCTTTCTTTACTTCTTCCCTATGTGAAATATTTTTCTGATATTTATCTATACTCCTTTCCTTTACTTCTTCCCTATGTGAAATATTTTTCTGATATTTATCTATACTCCTTTTCTTTACTTCTTCCCTATGTGAAATATTTTTCTGATATTTATCTATACTCCTTTCCTTTACTTCTTCCCTATGTGAAATATTTTTCTGATATTTATCTATACTCCTATTCTTCACATCTTCTCTATGTATAATATTTTCCTTGTACTTGGCTTTACTTTGTTTCTTCACTTTTCTCTAAACAACATATTTTTCTGATATTTAACTTTATCAATTAACTTCTTTTTCTTTTCAAATATGGAGATTGTGTACTTTTGTTTTCTTCAGAAATACTAAGTTCTACAGGCTGAACTTCACAACTAGCACTTGAAGTCAAATCCTCTAAACAAACCTCATCGCTTTCTCTACTCTGCCATCTAATGTTATACCCTGTGGAACTAGCCTCATTCACCCTACAGTATCTGTAACAGCTCTCAGAGTTGGGCTGTTGAACACAAACTACTGTCTCATAATGACTTCCATTACAATTTTCTAAATAAATCCCCTGAATAGACACCTGTACATTCCTGCAACTATATTCAAGCCAGCGATCACCACAGTATGTAAATATATTAACTCCTAAACAGTCTGCTGCTGCTTGAATCTCTAACTCTGTAGCCCAACTACCAACATACCTCATCTTAGACTCACTAAGGTATCCTGCCACAGAGGAATACTGACTCCTCAGAAGACTGCTATAATCCACCTGATTACTCTCTATCTGCTTCACAACTGAAAGTCTAACTTTCCTATGATGATCCTGAGTACCACTCACAGCCTGACTAACTGCTCTAAAGAAACAATTTCCATCACCAGCTATCTTCACATTCCTACATGGAATCCCTAATGGACCTACCTCTGAAGATACTGCATCAACTTTCTCTGACACTATCTTCAACTTTTTACACAAAACTTGTGACACTTCCTTACTAAGAGGATTAAACTGCAGCTCTTTACTAGTCCCATCACTGACAAACTCAACATCTGAATCTACCTCATTAACATCCCTACTGCTGCTGCAGCTCACTGCTGCCAGACTACTGGACTTATTACTACAAACGACGGGCTGTGAAACAGAGGCACAAACACCGACAATTTCAAACTGTTTCGCATTTCTGGACAGCATCCGTAAGTCTACAGACATGATCAAAAACTTGATCAAGAGAACCAAAATATACAACAACACTTTTCCCTTTAGCTTTTACCAGACCATCTGAACCGCGGGCATGAGAATCAACAAGTGCATACCGTCCACCTTGATGAACAATAGCACAAGTGCTATTGCACACTGTCAAGAGACATGCGTTATACGCAGAGAACATCTCAGCTAACCCGTTTCTCAAAGTGCTGTGAACCCTTTGCTCAATAAGAGGACCGTCTACAACATCTACATCACCACTGACAACATCACCGTAGTAAAAGTCAAAACTCTGACCATCAACAACGTGCTGTGTAGGCAGCTCTGGGGCAAGAAGATAGTGATTGCGTGTGTCACTGATCAAGTTTTTCTCTCTTAAAGAGGAATACAACTTGTCCCCCGACACAACAACCTCATCCAACGTTACTGACTGCCATGAAAACACACTGTCAGTTGTGTGTTTGGCAATGCTGATCAGGCTTATGGCCATACACTGCATCCCCCCATATTTAAAGCGAGCATCTGCCTGATTAAATGATCCCTGCACAGATCCTGCATTATGTGCAGGCCTGACAAAGCTGCTCCCCTCAACACTGTCTGCAACCTCAACTACACTACCAGTGTCCTCTGTGGAAGTCTCCATGCTAACCTCAACTTCACTGTCTGGCACCTGAACTACACTGCCGGGCGTCCTCCGTGGAACTCTCCACACCACCCTCAACTTCCAGCTCACTCAACTCCATTCGCACAACACCATAAAACTGTCCTTTTAGCGACTTCTGCAGACCTGTGATGTGAAACATCAGGTCGTTCAGGCATGTGTTAAACACAGCCACAGATCTGCCACAGCTGGAAGCAAAGCCAGACAACTGATCTCGTGTGCCGCAGTCAACGACCACAAAGTAGTCGTTGTGCTGTATGACTGCGGTACAGGCACTGTCGATGCTCAACAGACACATGCCATCCCTCATCAGAAGCTCCTGCAGCTTCTCATACAAAACAGCCTCTCCGCTAGGTCCAGCAACAATATACTCGGCAAGTCCTAGTTCAAGGCTCCACTTCCTGTCAAACACACTGTGCAGTTCAACAAGCTGATAAAACTTCTCCTTCTCTGTCAACTTCTTGCTCCCCTCAGCAAGAAAAGAGTACAACTTCCTGCCCTCTGACCTGACCTCATCTAAGTCCCTACTACGCCACGTACACACAGGTGCAACCTTGTGTTTGATAGCAGCCGCGATACTACAGGAGATTGCTGCATTTACATTGAGATCGCTCTCTTGGAACACTGCCAGAAACTACAGGTGTAGGTGTAAGTGGATCAGGCCCAAGACAAACACACAACACAGGAGCAACATCAGTCTGACCTTTGACGCTGCGATGGTTGTCTTCCACCTCGGGGGCCTGGGACACAGGAGTAGGGAGCGACGTAGTCGACGCGGGGCACGCTGGGGACGCGTGAGCGGCCGGCACCTGTGGAAAACAAAACGTGTGAATGACTGGCATAGACAACAAATATATAAACTAGGGCTGTCACTTTAGTGCATTAATTGGATTAATTAATTACACTGCAAATTAACGCATTAAAAAAATTCATTGCAATTAATTATAGCACAAAAACATGTTGATATTGTCCAGCTGGAGGACCTGTACATGACAGTAGCACATCACTTCACACATGCGTCTCTAGTCAAGCCAAACAAAGCCCAGGTGACAACAGGAATGGCATATTTAAGACTTTTTATTTAGTATTAATTTATTACGATATTATATTAAGTCTTATTTTATTTTTGAATTTATTTTTTATATATATTTTTACTGCATTCCTTAGTGATGCATCAGGCCTGATTGGTTTGCTGGATGTCCTCGACATTTTTCTTATTTTGAATTTGATTTATGAAACACACTTAAAGTGTAATTTAAGTTGCCTGATTGAGTTGAGAATTTTCTGGACAAGTTGCTCCGACTGTGGTTTTATGTAGTCACCAAAATAAATGTGGATATACAAATTTTCACTTCTTAGTGTATTCATTGGATTAGCCATGCACTACAATTTAATAATATCCTAAAATTCAAATTCTTTATTTGGGTACTTTAAGCAGATATGAGATTAAAATGTGATTAATTACATTCATTAATTATAAACCATATAAACCCCGTAATTAATGCATGTGACAGAGTAAGTAAAAAGATCATTGGCTTCTATTTCAATGCTTAAACTTTAAGAAAATATCACATCCAGTCACAAAGTGAAAAATATTTGCATTTTATTGTTAAGAAAACTAAATACACCAACCTCCTCCTCCACCGTTCCTCAAGATGACCGTGGTAGGTGTGCCCCGGGACCTCACACCCACCACACGCGGCTCTGCCTCCACCTAAAAAAAACAAAGACATGAGTTGTCTCTAAGCTATTATTAAACCAACACTTCTTTCAAGATGAAATTGCTGTGTATAAAACTATCTATAAATCAAATATTCCTAAATAAGTCCAAATACTGTTTGGGAAAATAAACGGCTAAAACTTACCTGCCGGACGGACCGACTCCTCTTGGAGACAGCAGCCTTCCTCCGTTCCACAAAGGGCCTCTGATGAAAACAAAAACAGAGGAAATGTTAAAATTTTGCATTGACACATCAGAGTAGTTTGGATTGATTTTAAATTTGAATATGAAGAAGAAACAGACAGAAAGCCTATGAGTATTACCTTCTTGCCCTTGGGAACGGCGGTGCACTCGCACTTGGACTAGGCAGATGAGATGGAACAACCTTGTCCATCTCATCCAACAGGGCAGGGCTAAACCAGACTGGTGTTAGCGGGATGGTACACTCCTCCACCAACTGTGAAATTAGAGAGCAAAGACAGTTGTTGGAACTCAGCAGCTCTAAAAAAATAAAAAAAATTTTGTTCATAAATAAACTTAAATACAAAGTGAGCACCATTTACATCATGTATTTTTCTATTATGCAAAGAGTGTATGCTCGCTTCAGCCCGGCAGCTGATCAGTCCCTGCCAATCTGTTTACAATTTTAAGGAAGATCAGAGCATTACAAACCTGCTTTCCAACCATCCTTTGAGGAACCGCACCAGAGGACGCAACCAGCTCCCCTGACGAGTTCCTCTGCAATAAAAGGAAGCATACTTTGTGTTAAGTAAGCATTCAACTTAACTGCTCAAATGATAAACACTTTTTAAAAATCTTTCAAAAAAAACTGGCAGCATATTACCTTCCTGCTGCACTGGCGCCCATTCAAGGGGGTTGACCGGAGGACGCGTGGAACGACCTCTCCTTCACGACAACTCGAGTCTTGACGCTGCGTGGGACAGATGGCCTGGGGGGAGCCTGCACAGGTGTGGTCTGTGGCGCTGGCTGCAGTGTCTAATCATGACATAAAAGATGATGCTATTAATATAAGCATGGCTAAGATACAATTTCAAAATATATGAAAAATATTAATACTAGTAAAAGAGTACTGCTGAAAATTCTTAGAAAGCATAATTACATAAAATAGAATCAACCAGACAAACCTCAAACTTATCTTACACACATTTCTAAGACAACTTACATCGTAAGCAGCCTGCCACAGAAGGCGAGCAAGCACAGGCATCCCCTCTGTGTCGGACAGGTGAATCTGTGGAAACAGAAATTATAATCATGAACAACACATGCAATGCAACAAACTGTAATTTTAATGTCCAAATACAGGGTTCTACTTACACCATCTCTGGCCCACAGGTCAGTACTTTCCAGACAGAAAGCGTCAGCTGCTGGAAACCACCTCACACCCAGACGCCCAGTAACACGATGGTACCTTGTCGCAGCGCCTCCTGCCACGGAAGTTCGGCGGCGAGGCGAGGAGGGAAGTCGAGCACTGCGACCTGAAAAATAGTAACAAAAACAACATACACATGTGTGGATTAATAACAAAGTTTTTACATCTGAACTCAAAGAGCATTCAATTACAAAAATATCTGTATTCAAATGTTAACAAAAATAGCAAGAAAGCTATATTTTCACAACAACTGTATCAAAACTTGAAGCTTACGTTGGACCAACGGCTCACGGCAGCCAAGAGCAGCTTGGTGAAGTCTGCACTGGCTGCCTCAATGGTCCTGGAGTACGTCAGGTTGTTGCTGGGCGCCAGAAGGACCACTGCATCAGGCGTACGAGGAACCACAGCGTGGACCAGCTCGGTCCTCTCCTCGTGAGCAGCGGCCCCCGGTGTGGACATGATGCCGAAGGAGAGCGGTCCCTCCGCATCTCCACGAAACCATCAGCGATGGCTCGCAGGTGGGAGTCACCCACAAGAAGGACGAACTGAAACAGCAGAAAGAAAAAGTTTTGAGGTTAATTACTCAAATCAACAGCTGTGAGATATTTATATACACACAGAAATGGCTCCTCATATTAATCTTACTTTCTTGTCAGGAGACTCCTCGGGAATGACCAACTTGTGCCTTTTCCCAGTAAAGGACGAAATTGGCCATTCCAACACAGTATGGCGCTGTTCGGTACCCTTGCCTATTGAGAAAAGAAACAAGAGAACATAAGTCAGTACAGCAGTCATAAGAAATGTAAAAATATTAGTTTGGTGTCTTAGTACTATAAATTCAACTTTATATGACAAATCAGAGAAGTTTATAGTAGTGCTGTCAGACGATTAAAAACTTGATCTAATAACAGGTTTTATAATGAATTAATCTAATTAATCACATTTTAATCTCATATCTACTTAAAGTGCCCAAATAAAGAATTTGAATTCTAGGATATTATAAAATTGTTGTGCATCACTAATCAAATGAATACACTAAGAAGTGAAGATTTGTAAATCCACATTTTTATTGGTGACTAAATAAAACCAAAGTCAGGGCAACTTGTACAGAAAATTCTAAGCTCAATCAGGCAACTCAAATTACACTTTAAGTGTGTTTCATAAATCAAATTCAAAATAAGAAAAAGGTCGAGGACATCCAGCAAAGCAATCAGGCCTGATGCATTATTAAAGAACCTATTACAAATATAGATAAATACAGTCAGAAATAAAATTTGCAGTGTAATTAATTAACCTAATTAATGCACTAAAGGGACAGGCCTAGTTTATCGTTATTCAACAGTAATAAAAGCTTCAAAAGAAGAGCCCCCAATATAATTGTCCACTTACGCGCTGCAGGGTTCTTGGGCAACCACTTGAGCGGCCGCCGCTCTGCCATTCGCTTAATGGCAGCCTGGGACCGACGGTAGGACTTAGGACGAGGCATCTGAATACAAACGAAGAAAAGGGACAAACAAAATGGATCAGTAAGAGCCTTGAATAATTAATTGCAAGCATCTTTTTTAATGCATCCATAAAAACACAAAACATCTGCAATCACACAGTTAATAACTAACCTTGCGCACTCTGTCCTGCTACCCAAAAGGTGAAGAGACTGGATGGTCTCCTGTCCGGTGACTGAAGAAATGAAAGATAGTTTTACACGCCACTCTGAGTAGCAAAGTTTACTCAGCACAAAGCTGAAGAACTTCAAAGAGATAAAATAAAATATACTTCCACATACAATGAAACTTTTTAATTACAAACATAATCTCAATAAGCAATGGTAAATGCACAAATTTACATCACAATGAATTCAGCTCTGCCCTCTTTGCTGTGTGAAATAAACACTACAAATAAAGTTTATAATTATTACTACATGAAGCAAGCAAGAAAAAACATCGAAGATCTCATATAAGTTAGAGCACTCATGGGATTAATCCTAACTTCAACTTGCAGCTACACAGAGACTCATTCTTCACTAACAGCTTTCGTAAAAACAAATTTACAACACATCATTTTGGTCACGTTGCCGTCGCGCTAGGTGACGTCACGTCCGCTCAAGTTTCACCGCGATCAAATCATATAATAGGATATAAGCGGACCTTATACCAGCTGTATCCTTTTCATTCATTTATCAACCACAAAACACCGCAGCTGATGCTCTGTAGCTGCTTTATCTGTCAGCTTACAGCGCTCCGTCTAGGCGGAACTAATGTCCTCCCTGACATTAGTTCCGCCTAGACGGCACTCATCCGACCCGTACTACGGATGAATAACTGTCTGTCCAGGGAAGTGTCACACATACACACACAGCCGTCTGTCTGATGCTGCACAGCCACACACGACATCGCCTGAAAGGAGGCGAAATGTAAATATCCGGTGGGTAGCGGAGATTTTTAGCGCTGCTCTGTGTAGCTGAGCGGTGCCGTGCTGTGAATCCTCCCCGCCCCGCTGGCTCAAAACGTTTCATCACTAATCCCTGTCTCTGAACAAATCGAGCCATGCTGAATCACTTTTTAAACACATGAAGCCACTTAGCTGTACTACACAGCGTTAGCTCTGTCGCACGAGGCCTGCTCACAGCCTATATATCAACCACTGAAAACCCAAACATACACAGACCAACCGACAATAACAATACATGTAGCATAAAGCTAGTTAGCCATATACTCACCGTGAGTCCGGAGGAGTCCTGCTCTCAAAAAATCGAAGAGAATAGATAGAAGATGGATAGAAGAGAGATGAGAGATTAGGGAATAAGTTGGAGAATAAAAGATGGAGTAAAGCTCCTTGGAGAATCAGCAAAATTCAAAGTTTAGCTCAGATGGGGGCACCTGTCCGCAATTGTGCACACAGGTTCGCTCTGAGAAAACAATGAAAGGGGGGGGCGGGAAAGTCGAGCTGGTGCTTATAATTGTTCACCTCTGGATCCGCATTGGTCAATTCAAAACAAGCCAATCGGGTCACGCTAACAAAATGACGTCGCCCACAGACGCTGCGCCTGACGTAGCTCCGCTTGTCCATAGTTCCTCTGTCAATATTATAGAGTGTTTAGTTTAATTCTACATGTAGTGTAATTGTCAATTACAGTGAGTATAAAGCTAATGATAGTTAGCTTTCTACAACTAAATAAATTTGATCTTCGAATCGCCGCCGATGACGTCACATCCGCTAGAGATTCACCGCTTTCATACCATATATCATATAATATGATGTACAAGCGGAAATTATTCCAGTTGAATCCTTTTCATTCACACGACCTGGTTTGAAAAGATAACCTGCAGCCTTCTTCTGCTTTCCTTTTTTACTCAGTTTTTGAAAAAAAAAAACACTGATTGCTTCGTCGCGCTCAAAAAGACGTCACAGCAGAGCCGCTCTGTTGACAGCGACATAGACGTAAGAGAGTAGACACCGCATTGGCAGGCGGGGCGCAAGAAATACGGCCGCCATCTTGGTACGGTGAACCTCTCTGTTCAGTGTAATGTTCTCCAGCTGAACCCTTTTCATTCTAATGCAAAAGCAAATACGACATAGAAAAGAAGTAATGCATAAAAAAACAGATAAGATAACCTAAAAGTTAAAAAAAAAAAAAGTACTGCTAATACTATAACATACACACCATTTTGCTTCACGTATTTGATGCGTTCAAGTTCTAGTCAGAAGTAGGAAACTGCAACTCCCACTGGGTACTCGGTAAAACCTTTCAACCCCCGAGTTGACAATGGAAGATGGATGCCCCCAGTGTGAACAGTTATTTAGCTCCTGTAATAATCCATTTATTTACACAAACAAATAATCAATGTCTTGTAAGCCATTTCTTTGAATGCTGTATTATGTCAATTTAAATTACATAACTGCAAAAAAAATACCTAGCAAAAGACATATATTTTTTTTTCTGCATTACAAAATTAATGTTATTCAATTCACATGCCCAATGCTTACATTGACATTTATAGATTTATTTTAGAAATGTCTTTGAACCCTGATATGAAAGAATTATATTTCTAATTCTAATAATTTACACAAGACAATTACCTTACAATAAACCCATATCAAACTAAACTTCATAATATTCCAAATATTACAACAAATGTTTTTAATTCCCTTTTAAAATAATTTGCCATGACTACTGTTTTGAAAAAAAGCTCTCAATTTATCTTATAATTATTATTAAGACTTATATTCCCTTTAGCTATTTATCTTTCTATCTTTCCAATTAACACAACTTTTAGAGCCTTTTTACTCAAACCCTACAATATTTTGTGCCTTATGTTACCAACTCAGATTGACAGCAGACCTTACTTTAAATTAGTTTAAACCAAGCAGCAACCTCCAGTCTAAAAATTTGAGACAATGCATAAGTGTTACAAACTTGCTGTAAGTCAAGTGTCCGCTTGAGGTTCACTCCAGAGGTACAAGAATTCATGTAATATGATGGTCTATGGTATAAAGCTATGAAAACATTTAAAATCAACAAAACCAGACAACCAACTGAAAATATGAACTTTTATTTTTAAACAAAAACAAACACTAAATGAACATAAAAAACAAAAACAAAAAATTTACAATTCCCCCTGCTCCCCCTGCTCCCCCGGCTCCCCCTGCTCCCCCGGCTCCCCCGGCTCCCCCTGCTCCCCCGGCTCCCCCGGCTCCCCCGGCTGCCCAGGCTGCCCAGGCTCTCCATCTTCCCATTGTCCTTCAACATCAGCCAAACGTGAAAACACAAATATAATTATTAAATACATAATCATTCATAATCAATCTCTTTAAAAACAAAGATTCAAAAAAATAATATAAAATATTCACCATCATTATGGAGGGCCAGGATGGCCTCAAGTTCCTCCACCCTTGCTGCTGCTCTGGCAAGGTCCTCTGTGACCCGCTCTGCCTCCTCCTCAGCCCTCCTCCTCCTGATGCCCTCTATCTTTTTAAATCGCCGCTCTCGAATTGCCACCTTTAGAGCCTGATCAGCCCAGGCCCCCAAATCCTCATAAAGTGCATTTCTGGATACAGCAGGATCCAAACACTTATACTGAAAGAAATGACAACAAAAGGAAAACATCATTGAATAATGGAAGAAACAGTGAAAGAAATAACTCTGGATGAGTTCTGAGGAAGATCAAATACCTCAAAGCCTTTAATTCTCTCTAAAATAAATTTTAAACACATAGGTAAAAAAAAAACAATTTCACCCATCCAATGAACAAATTAATAATAACTTTTACAACAGCAGACACAGTTTTTATATCAACCCAAAGACAGGCATTTGAAGTTTAATCAAACCATTTTAAGAATTAATTACACACTAATGAAAACATACCTATGACTATTATATTATATATTACATTAACTGTAACTCTAATATGTAACATCTGTAAAGAAATGCAGTACTGTACATTATCTCTCACCACATCAAGCACTGCTTCTTTATGTCACATGATTTTCACAACAAAAACAGATATTTGTCTCCATTTATAACATGATAGATATTTAAATAATTCTCTTAGGAAATACAACCTTGAGAATGTGCCCCACTTTTAGGGTTTAAATAAATCATTAAGTAAATTAAATACTTGCCATTCTGTAGTTCTAACGCATAAAAAAAGATCACACATACTATAACTCTGTAAATCCAAACTCTTTTAGTACTTACACACAACAGCTCACACCTCTGGCGCAAATCCAAAAGGTCAGGATCTGTAGAAAAGGGAGAGTTGTAGGTGAAAATGTTGGGTTCTGCTGGATAAACATACAAAAAGAAATAAATCAGGGCACACAGTACATTTTCTGCACACTGCACTACACATAAATTTAGAGAAATTGACAACTGGACTCATATTGCCACTCAGTCCCTCTTAAACACTAAAACCATTCCTGTAATGAGGAATTACATTCCTGTAACCTTCTCTATTATTTAAACATTATCAGTTGCATGTAATATAAGATTTGATATTTGTACTCATATTCTTTACCAATATTTAAATTTACCTTGGTTGAAACTGCCTGAAGTCTACTGGATACTTTCCATAACAAATTGTTCAGTGTACACTTGGAATGCACTTCTAAAAAAATTGTCCCATCATTTTTGTTTATCCATTCCCACGTGACAGAAACAAGTTTAAATAAAGACTCTTTAGGCTCGGTATCTTAAACCAAGAATACTTGATGCCTTTACAATACATTTTTCTAAGCTAGCTTGGCAACATAAGTATCACTAGAAAAGCACGCGGAGAGCACAGGCCTCCGCCATGTGCTCAGACATATTGGGATTTTCACCATAAAATTAGTCTTACTTTTCTTTTATCCAAAATCATCTAAATTTACATTCCTTGACCATGAAAACAAACCATTAACGATTAAATTCATCATATCTATTTAAGTTCAGTAGTTATTACCAAAAATCACATTTTTCAACCAGACGCTGATCTGAATCAACACCAAAATGTAATCAGTTCTTCCTTTTCCCATGCTGAACATTTACTCAACATTTCATCCAAACCCATCCATCATTTTTGAGTTATTTTGTTCACAGACAGACGGACGGACGGATGGACAAACTCTTCCGAAAACATAACGTCCTTGCAGAGGTCATTATCGCGCTCTCAATTGCTTTCTAAATAAAACCTGAAGTTTCACTTTAAAACTCAAATTTCCAGAAGGTAAAGTTAATGTTATATTATAAAAAACCCACATACCATTAATTGAAACGTTATTTTTTGATAAAATCAACTTTAACCGAAAACATAGATGCTCAGCACACTACTCACCGCCATGGTTGCTTCGGTCTAACTCGACACACAGTATTCTTGCGCGACGTTGCTCCACAAAGACCGCCCACTTAAAGTGACGAGCTCAATTACTTGTCATAACTTATTAATATAAGTTACTTTAAATACACATAATGAGTTTTAACAATTGAACTTAATTTTATGACTTTTGGGGATTGCAACTCAACATTGTATGCCACTTCAATTAAATGTCTACTTAAATGTGTCACCATAAGTTGAAAATGTGATTTTAAAAATGGTAACCGGATCACTTATAAACTGGGTATAGCAGCAGTATTAATGCGAGGTAGAAATAGTGCCATAAATTTGGACATCCTCTTAAAAAGGACTTATTATTATTATGATTAGACTTTTACACACACTTAAGCTGGCGGTCCATTCGGTTTCTGTTACATATTAACTGTAGAAGAAAACAGCAGATCGAGGACGTGAAAAGTCAAGTGGCCGAGGACTACTTTCTGTCTGCACTTGACACGACCGATGTAGACGTGACGGTGCTGTCTGGACATCGAGAAAGAGGAGCGAGTGGATGAAGGTCAGTAATGCAACACAATTTGTAAATATGGTTGTAAAGAAAAGACTTTATTTCGCGGTGACATTTTTAAAAACAGGACATTGATACAACAACTTAGTAATGCTGAGCAGTGGTAGTGGAGGGGAACCTAAATAAACCATAACCAGGTGTACTTTTATAACTTTCATTAAAACAAATGACAGGTAGCTGGGACGAATATGAAATATGTATGTATCAAAAGCACATTCGTGGTGCTTGCTATGACTTATGTTTGATAACATTGCAGTCAGCGCCTCAGGAGTAGCATTGTGTGCCAGTAAATAGTCATGTCCTTTTATTTTCTATTTCATACGCGCAAACCTCGGCGGCTTTTGGCTGTGATTCACGCCAGTTGCCTGTTACTGTCAAGGAAAGCTACAA
Organism: Scarus forsteni; assembly: GCA_036419115.1. NCBI lineage: Eukaryota > Metazoa > Chordata > Actinopteri > Labriformes > Labridae > Scarus > Scarus forsteni. Next base: position 138,989 of record JAZDUH010000187.1, read on the forward strand.
GTTAACCTCGCTAAACTTCACCCCAGGGCACTTAAATAAAATCAAAATACAGTATAGACAGTTAACAACACCTTTGTGCATGTCACCTGTCCGTAGGTGAGTGAGTACCTCATAGCTAATGGTTTTGTATTATCTTCAAGGTTTTTGTTTGTGCATGGTGCTGTCTGCAGGTGAATTAGTACGTCTGTATAAGCCCTGTATAATTACCATAATAAGCCATGTCTCAAGTTTTTTCTTACTTGCCTCACATGCTTTACTGGGATGTGTGTGTGTGCATGTGTTGTGGGGGGTGGGGTGAGTGGGGGGTGTAGTGGTCTGTCTCCACTTTTGTGTCCAATGGTAATGTACTGTGTTCTGTGTTTAAGGTGCAGATGATCAATTTTATCAAATCAGACCACCTCCGTGGATGAAGTGGAACTGTAAGTTTTGCAGCTTTACCACTTACACTTGTACCCTATTTAATGTTTTTCCTCTTCTTTTGTAGAGTTCTCTTCAACAAACTGAACCCTGATCAGAAACGATGTCTATTTGTAAAAATATATGCACTTTAACCTTGAAATGCCAATTTCATAGGAGCTGTCCTAAATTTGGGGATTCTTCCTGTGATCCTGTTTAAGCTGTTTGTGAGCCACAACTTTAGCTGCTGTAGAAACACATCAAATACAGTTTGTTGACTTTCAGATCTCTTTTAGCTCAGCCATTATGTCAAACATAGAATTAAAAAAAGGCTTTTAACCCTATAAATTTCAATTTCATTACATATGTCACAAATTTAGTGAAAAACACAATATGAATGATTTTCCATATTAAAATGATCAGAGGCTGGAGATATTTTATGTGCTGTCAGTCTTGTCTACAGTGTCTGCATTTTTTACATTAAAAGTCTGTAATTTGTGTGTTTTTCCACAATCAATATCATTTTAATGATATCCTCAAATAATAAAAAAATATTTTTTTAATAAGGACTGATCTTGAGAAACAGAGACTTCAGTAAAAAAAGGATGAAAACAAAATTAATTAATTATGTTTCTGATTTTTTTTTTTTACAGCAGCTAAAGTCATGACTTTAAAACAACAGCAAAGTAAGTGGTTTTACTAACCTTGACATTTCCATGACTGTGGTCAGCCTCCAATAACTTTGAATACAAATTTGTGTTTTTTTTCACACAATTACTGACATCCTCAAGTTATTCAATCATCTTCAGCTCTAATAAAAATACCAAATATTTTATTATGTCTTGTGTTATAACACTTTTAATGTCAATTCAGTTCATGTTTGATTTAAGTAATTGAAATGGCCATTAAATGATTAACATAAATAATTACACATTTGGTGTTGTTTTTAGGACTTCAATTGATTAAATGAATTGAGTTAAAGACAAATTGAAAATATGAACCTCTTACATTCTATAACATGTTTTTGAGTGGACATTTATGTACTCCACTAATTTCAAGGCTCATAATTTGTGATTCTGACACTAAAATGTATATAATGCATTAAAATCAAATTTGTATTTGTACTGTATGTATATCTAAGCATGATCTTTTATGAAAATTTGAACACTTATTATGGTGGATATAAGTCATTTTTTTTTCTTTTTTTTGGGGGGTGGTAGTGAATACAAACAGTGACTTCATGTAATCTAAATATCATTGACAGGCTTATAATACAATAAATCATTACATTTTTTTATATATATATATATATATATATATATATATATATATATATATATATATATATATATATATATATATATTTAAAACTAAAGTGGATTGAATGATTTGATCCCAATAGAAATACAAAAACCAATCTGTTATGTTTTTATAGCATTTTTTGGTGAACTGGTGACCTCAAAAGGCCATAAAATACAGCAACCTGCAAAGGGTTAAATGGTAACTAAGGGTTAATTAACAAAGACATTTTAATCATTTTCCATTAGAAATTGTAGACTGTATCCTATTGAGTGATATGTGAATCATTTTCTGTCTCCTCAGGTAAAAGCAGAATTTAAGAGACTAGTCATCACAAACCTTGTGGAAACTTTATTCAGCGTACTACACAACCTGGTCACCAGATTGCCTGAATTACACAAAGCAGGAACCAAGTCTGGAAAGAAGCAGTCACTCAAAGAACTTGTCAACTGTCTTGCTAAACATGTAAGTGCAAGTGTGGATGATAGAAAATTAGCCATCATTTGTAGTGTTTTTGGAATTTTTTAACGTTACTGCAAATCTTTTTGTCTTGTAAGAAACAAATTAGAGGAGAGAGGCAGCTGTCCTACTTGATCTGCCACACTACGTATCAGATGAATATCCATCAGATATCATCAGAATGTGAGGTAAGACCACAGTCATTTTGTAATGCAGAACTATATGTTTGTGTACGTTTTTTCTATGTTTCACTTTTTTTAAAAAGAAGCAGTAAAGACTTTCTAAATAATTACTACAAAGTCTCACTTTTAGATATAGGCCCTTTAAATCGTTAAGCATGTTTGTGTTTGAGCATGAGCAAGGTTGAGAGGAAGGAGAAGGAAAAATAAAAACAGAGCAAAGTGTTGGTACATACACTCATTTCCTGTTGTGCATCTTGAGCTTGCATACAAAAATGGTCATACATTATTTCTTCTTTTCAAGGTTCATTTTGGGATTTTGAATGAAGCCATGAAGGGGATGCAGCTTGGCTTCCTGATTGGCTGTCAAGGTGGTCAACAAGGTGCCATTCCAGTTGAAATCTTCAATGTGGCAGTTGTGGTCGAGGACAATATTGTGCTTCACAACATTACAGATGTCACACAAAGCTTCGCCATGCTTATGGGCATCATCTACTGTGTGAATCTCACACAGTATCTCATACAAAAAAACTTGCAGGATTGTCCCAATGAATGTTCAATGAAAAAAACAACCCTGCATGTGCATGAGGGAAATGTGGAGGTAGGAAACTCTTTACTGTTCACTGTGTACTATCCAGGATTCTCCTATTAAATTATACCTTTATCTGCATGGACACACTTGTTTTCATGTTAACCAATTTTAGGGTTACTTGTGAAAATAAATGTTTGAACATTAGACTGGTAAGTGTCTTTGATTCTCCTAATAAACGGTTGAAATTACTATTATTAGTCAAGTCAGGGATAATATTGGAAAATACAAGTCTACCTCATATTTAACTTTAAATTTAATTGCTTGCTTAAAAATATGAGTTAACTTGAAAAGACAATTGAAAATAGTTTTTTTACCTTAAAAATATAAGCTACAAAGATGTACAGTTGTGTGTACCATTCATTAGAAAAAGCAACTTTACCTAAGTGAACAACATAATGTTTTGTGTTGTATTAACTCAGAGTATAAATTTCAAACACCAAATACTCATCAATTAAACAACTGTTATAACTACATGATATCAGATAAAATAACATCTACTTCTAAGTTTCCCTGATGACAGAATACAAGTTTTCTAGAATACAAAACATAATTTTGTGACTGGTTGCAACGCAGGGTATCAAGTTCAAATATAAAATATCATCTAACAGGGAACTTATAACACTTAAGTCTTAACTTGAAAAAAAAGCTTTTCTTGAATTTGATTGTACTTACTTGTTTAACACAGCAATTGAGCTTATAATAATGAACCTGGTAATTTTCAAAAAGCATTTATGCCAACCGTAGCTTCCCAATCAGCAAAAATTGTCCCGACCAAAGCAGTACAATTACATAAAGAACATTCAGCCAAGACTCAATTTGAATCTAGGTCCAATTGCTGTACGGGTGCTCGCTTTCACTCAGCCCAACTGCAAACCCCAAGTGAGAGACACCACATAAATCTCAAGGCCAATTGCTGTGTGAGCACTTGACTGACACTCAGCCCAACCGCGAAAGCCCAAGTGAGACATTTGGGAGGCAGCTCAAGGATCAGCAGGACCTCTTTGGTTTTCTGTACTTTATGCACAACACTCAAGCATTCATGTGTTGGTTGAATTTTAAACTGTAACACCAAGTTAAAATTAACCTAAATCACAGTTAAGCCAATCATAAAATAAAAGTTTAAGTCCATCATTTTTATACAGCAAAAAAGAAACTACCACGTGAACAAGCAGCTTTTGCAAGTTTTATTTTTATTTCAATGAAATTAATACTATAAAAACAACCTATATAGTTTCATCAGTAACATTCAGATAACAATTTAGCACCCACTTTCATTGTGTAAATTGTACCCTATTTTATGAGTTCATTTTACCCAAGTCGATCAACAGTAATATGCTCAAATAATATGAGTCAAGTCTTTTTAACCTTTTGAAATAGATTTTACAAATATATACTTATTTCAAATGAGTAATAAAGTGTAACTTTAGTAGGAAATATTTAATTTACCTAATGTTTTTAATACTTTTTAACTAAAACAATTACCACTTCTTAAAAGGTTTGTTTAAACCAAAACTTAAAAGTCAGACACAATACACAATATAGATTTATTGACCAATTGTTCACCAAATTAAACATTTGACAAGTAGCACTGTCCAAAATATGTAACATGTAACTAAAGTTAAACAGTTTTTTTCCCTCAAAGTATGACTTTAAATATTTTTTACTAATCAATGACAAACTGGTGTATACACATGCATCTTTTACAAGACATTTGAATCATGTACATTAAATTAAAAAAAATTATTCACACAAAAACGGTCTTCAGGATGAATACAGTCCATATGAACAACATTTTATTGTACAACATTTTCTGATTTTGAAGACTCCTGGGATACTCAAGGTTGAGAGTTTAAATCAATCCCATCACAGCAGACATGCCTTGGTTATATTTCCACATCTATTCAGAATCTTTTCGCCCTAAATTACAATGGAAACATCTGCTGAAAAGCACATTCACAGTTTGTTGTCAAAGTCCTCATTGCTGTCCTCTTGAATTAAAACAAACAAACAAACAACAAAAGAAGCACTTTTGAATTTGATGTTAAATAGTTTATCCAAATAAAATACAGATGTATCAATGTATGAAACAAAATAAGTGTTTTCTATTTTAGGTGTAAAACTTGCTTATTTTTATTTTTTCCAAAGTAGTACATGCGGGCTAGCAGATCTAAGCTTGCCTCTTTAACAGTTTTCACCCACAGTCAGGTGAATTTCATGCCTTTATACTGCAACTAGTGCTCCAGTCAAAATCACTGACACCTATCTCTCCCCCATCATACTCCCACTCACAGATCTCCTGGATTCTGTGCAAAGCCTATTCCAAAGGATATCTTTTAATGAGTCTCCCTTTATTTTATTTCAAATCTCTTAGTATGGGTGTGTATCTGTCCTATTGTCCATCTGCTTGTGTGTCTGCATCTCTCTGTGTATGCCCTTTTGTTTTCATGTATCTTTTCCTTTCCATGCATAAAAAAGAATATTTACACACACACACACCAACACATACAGACATATATATATAAGAACACACTCTGAAGCACACCTGGGATGGTGTGGTTCCTTATGCATAGCTGCAATGACCATATCAAGACACACGCAGCATGTGGTTAGCACCTTCACTGGTACATGACATCAGCAGCAGCAAGCAACAGGACTGCTTCAGTACATAACATGTTAATCTTTTCTTACATTATTATGAAAAACATTGCAAGATGTGACTTTTACAATACTTATTACAATGTTTTGTAGAATAGATATTTTACCAAATGATCATATAGCGGTTATAACATTAATCCTTTTTACAATGAACTTAATGCAATATATGTTATTTTTTTAACAAGCATCATCCCTTTTTATACTCTTTATATAGAAAATGAACTAAATAAATAATAACTAGAAAATAAAATACAAGAAAACAGACCAAATGAAATCAATAATATGTCTTACAGTTCCCTCTAGTGGTGACTAGAAAACATTGCAGTGCACGTTGTCCCTATAACAGTGCAACAGGCGAACAGTAATACAAGTATTAATACAACTTTGTAAACATCTGACTTCTTACAATTACTGCAAAACATTTAGTGCAACAATATTTACCTGCAATGAGCATATAAAGACACTCACGTAAGTTACAACAGACACAAAACAAAATATACTTGCATACCATGTTCACCGCTGTTACATGACTGTGTATTATCAAAGAATTGTCATAATAGCTTTACTGTACTTTGTAACAATATTTTACAGAGGAGGACTGGAGTCTGTCTTACCAGCAGCAGCGATCAGGACTACTGAAAGCTTCTGGTTTCCGGTCACGTTGCCAAACTCAACATCTACCAGCAGATGGCAGTAACTCTATGCCCATTACAGGAGAAACTACATACAAAGACTATGTACATATCTTAGCAGGAATTTCACTATCATAAAGTCATTCTTCAAGCTGTTATATATATATATATATATATATATATATATATATATATATATATATATATATATATATATATATATATATATAGAGAGAGAGAGAGAGAGATATGGATAGATAGATAGATACATAGATACATAGATAGATATATGAAAAATGGCATAATCATAAGGGACATTACATCAGGGTAAAAAACAAGCAATACCTGCATTAACATAAAATCCACTAAATCTATCATTATGTGTCATTCTACAGCAATCTGTTTAACTACAGCAGCCGTTGGAGTAATAAATGCTCAGAAATCTTAAGTGTCTTAAATGTCATAAGCTCCACAAAAGATGCAGAACAACATGGCAGCAAAGTGCTGCAGTTGTGACATGAGAGGCTGGCAACATTAAGCTGCCCTGACGCTTTTGCAACAGCAGCATTTGGAGAAGGGAATATGGGGCAGCCCAGGGCCTGCCGGGCGTGGGGGGCGGGTGATCATCGCCGCTAGCGCTTTAATTATTATTATTTTTTCTTCTGCCACTTTAACCCCAAATTGCGTGCCTTCACCTTGAGATAAACGCTAACGCATTAGGCCCAAAAAATTCAGTCACGGCGAAAAATTTATGAATCCAGTGTTTGCACAAAAAAAGTGTGCCATAGCGCCCCTAGTGGCCTTAAACTGCACCCTATCTGGCTACTTTCACGGATCGACCTGAAATTTTTGGGCATAACTATCATGCCCAGACCTACAAAAAGTCTCTACGACCCATCGTCAATTCCAAACAGGAAGTTCGCAAATTAGCGTTGAAAGTCGCATTTTGGCGATTTGCAGGGTACGATTTGAACAACTCCTCCTAGGTTTTTATCGGATCAACTCCAGATTTGGATTGTGTAAACTACACACATTGATGATGAAAAGTTATTAAAAGAATTTTCAGGTCAATGGGCGTGGCCAGAAACCACGCCCAAATTTGATGAATTTTTCACTAACTCTGATTTGCATTAAATTTTTGGGCATAATCCCCAGGCACAGCCGATCACAAATATATAAATTGTCATAGGAAGTCAAAACAGGAAGTTCGTAAATTAACGTTGAAATTCGATTTTAGCGATTTTAAGGCTCGCATTTAAACGAACTCCTCCTAGGTTTTTATCGGATCAATTCCAGATGTGGTTTGTGTATACTAGACACATTGACGATGAAACGTTATTAAAATATTTTTCGTAAGTCAATGGGCGTGGCCAGGAAGGACAGCCAAAGATCGCCATTTTTGGAAAACACGTAAACCTTAATAACTCTCTAGTAAAATGTTAGATTCGGACCAAAATAGGTACACATGTTTACTGTCCATGCCTTATTATATCTATATGCTTTGTTTCAATCTCAAATATAGCGCCCCCTGCTGGTAACAGGAAGTCTGATGTTTTACTCTATCGTTAAAATCTCCTCCGTTTTTAAAAACATATTTCTCAAATATTCTCAGAAAGGGTCTTCACACCTTCATCAAGTATCAGTGTTGAGGTCATGTCCTGAGGTGAAAGGGTGTGGCCATGGCAAAGCCTCAACTTCACTGATCGCCATGAACCTGGAAATCACTCTTATTTCCTTCATTTAAGGTCCAATCTGCTTCAAAATTCACAAGCATGATCAAGGTCCACCTCCTAACACATCTATAAGCTTCATTCTCTGCAACTCCAATCACTCCAAGCATTACATATGTCACATATTGCATACATGTGGTGGCAGCAACATGCAGTGGTTGTGACATGTGGCGCCAGCAATATTCAGCGGCACCAACATTTCCCAGCAGCGGCATGTGGCGGGCGCAATATGCAGCGGTTTCGGCATTGCCCAACGGCGTGCGTGGCGAAGGAGGCCGATCATCGCCGCTATGCTTTAATTATTATTATAGTTCTTGCTCCACTTTAACCCCCAAATTGCGTGCCCTCAACTTGAGTTATCGTGACGCGCCTAGCCCCAAAAATTAGTCCCGGCGAAAAATTTATGAATCCAGTGATTACACAAAAAAATGTGCGCCATAGCGCCCCCTAGTGGACCTGAACTGCAGCCCCTCCGGCGACTTTCACCTATTGACCTGCAATTTTTAGGGCATAGCTACGATGCCTGGATCTACAGAAAAGTCTCTTACGACCACTGTCAAATCCTAACAGGAAGTTCGCAAATTAACATTGAATTTCCGACTTTCTCGATTCTAATGCTAGTATTTGAACGAACTCCTCCTAGGTTTTTTATCGGATCAACTCCAGATTTGGAATGTGTATACTAGACATATTGACGATGAAAAGTTATTAAAAGATTTATCGTAAGTCAATGGGCGTGGCCAGAAACCATGCCCAAATTTGACGAATTTTTCACAAACTCCGATTTGCACAAAATTTTTTGGGCATAACCACCAGGCCAAGACCTTTCCAAAGATATATAATTGTCATGGGGAATTCCGAACAGGAAGTTCGGAAATTAACGTTGAATTTCCGACTTTCGCCATTCTAAGGCTCGCATTTGAACGAACTCCTCCTAGGTTTTTTATTGGATCAATTCCAGATTTGGTTTGTGTATTCTAGAGACATTGACGATGAAAAGTTATTAAAAGAGTCTTTGTAGGTCAATGGGCGTGGCCAGGAAGGACAGCCAAATTTAACCATTTTTGGAAAACACATAAACCTTAATAACTCTCTTGTACAATGTTAGATCTGGACCAAAACATGTACACATGTTCAATGTCCGTGCCTGAGTTAATCTATATGCTTTGTTTCACTAAATATTTTTTCAAATATTCTCAGAAGGGTCTTCACGCCTTCATCAAGCATCAGTGTTGAGGTCGTGTCCTCAGGTGAAACGGTGTAGCGATGGCGAAGCCTCAAACTTTATTATTGCCTGAGCCTAAAAGGACGGATCGGCCAGCGAATTCCCACCACTTTTAGCCCCAAATTGTGTGTGTTCCACCTGAGATAAATGCGAATGCACTAGCCCCAAAATTTTGTCATGGAGAAAAATTTATGAATACAGTGTTTGCACAAAAAAATGTGCTCCATAGTGCCACCTAGTGGCTTAAAACTGCAGCCCCTCCAGCTACAGTCACCAATGGATCTGAAATTTTTGGGGCGTCACTATCATGCCTGGACCTACAAAAAAGTCTCTTATGACCATTGTCAATTCCTAACAGGAAGTTCGCAAGTTAGCGTTGAATGTCACATTTTGGTGATTTGCAGGGTACGTATCTGAAGGAACTCCTCCCGGGTTTTTTATCGGATTGACTCCAGATTTGGATTGTGTATACTAGAGACATTGACGATGAAAAGTTATTAAAAGAGTCTTTGTAGGTCAATGGGCGTGGCCAGAAACCAAGCCCAAATTTGGCAAATTTTTCACCAACTTCGATCTGCATGAAATTTTTTGGGCATAACCCCCAGGCCAAGACCTTCACAAATACAAATAGTTGTCATAGGAAATTTGGAAAGAGAAGTTGGTAAATTTAGGTTGAAATTCCGATTTTGGCCATTCTAAGGCTTGCTTTTGAATGAACTCCTTCTAGGGGTAGGGTTAGGGTTAAATTTTCTTTTTGGTTCAATGCCAAGAAGGTTATGTTTTATGGAGAGTTGTTGTGTGTATGTTTTTCCGTCTGTCTGTCCATCTGTAAGTCTGTCTGTCCGTCTGACAGTCTGTGAGCAAAATAACTCAAAACATAATGGGTGGATTTTGATGAAATTTTCAGGAAACATTCAGCATGGGAAAAGGAAGAACTGATTGTATTTTGTTGTGGATCCAGAACAGCATCTGGTGACCATGACAAAAAAAGTGATTTTTGTGAATAACTACAGAACTAATATAGATATCATTATGAATCCAGTTGCCAATGGTATGTTTTCATGGTCAAAGAATCTCAATATTTAGATGAAAGAAAGGTAGGACTAATATATATGTTACACATCACAATATGGCCAAGGACATTTGCGCTGGCAGAGGTTACATTGCTTCACAACAGCAGCATTTGGCGGAAGCAATATGCCACGGTAGCGACAGGGCAACTGCATTGGCGTGGGCGAGCCCGATCATCGCCGCTGCGGTTTAATTAGGGCCGAGCCCGACCCGGCGGCGCAAAGCGAAGCCCTATTGTAATCGCTAAGATTATTATTATTTGTTTTTCTCCCCCGACTTTAACCCCAAATTGCGTGCCCTCAACTTCAGATAAACGCGACCGCGCCTAGGCCAAAAAATTAGTCAAGGCGAAAAATGTATGATTCCAGTGTTTGCACAAAAAAAAGTGCGCCATAAGCGCCCCTAGTGGCCGTAAACTGCAGCCCCTCCGGCTACTTTCACGGATCGGCCTGAAATTTTTAGGGCATAACTATCATGCCCGGACCTACAAAAAAGTCTCTTACGACCATGGTCAATTCCAAACAGGAAGTTCGCAAATTAGCGTTGAAAGTCGCGTTTTGGCGATTTGCAGGGTACGTATTTCAACGAACTCCTCCTAGGGTTTTTATCGGATCAACTCCAGATTTGGACTGTGTATACTAGACACCTTGACGATGAAAAGTTGTTAAAAGAATTTTCGTAGGTCAATGGGCGTGGCCACAAACCACGCCCAAATATGGCGAATTTTTCACTAACTCCGATTTGCACAAAATTTTTTGGGCATAACCCCCAAGACAAGCCGATCACAGATATATAATTTGTCATAGGGAATTCCGGACAGGAAGTTCGTAAATTAACGTTGAAATACGATTTTGGCGATTTTAAGGCTCGCATTTGAACGAACTCCTCCTGGGTTTTTTATCGAATCAACTCCAGATTTGGTTTGTGTATACTAGACACATTGCTGATGAAAAGTTGTTAAAAGATATTTCGTAAGTCAATGGGCGTGGCCAGGAAGGATGCCCAAAGTTGACCATTTTTGGAAAACACGTAAACCTTAATAACTCTCTAGTAACATGTTAGATCTGGACCAAAACAAGTACATGTGTTCACTGTCTCTGCCTGACTTCATCTATATACTTTGTTTCACACTCAAATATAGCGCCCCCTGCTGGTAACAGGAAGTCTGATGTTTTACTCTATTATTAAAATCTCCTCCATTTTTCAACATATATTTTTCTAATATTCTCAGAACAGGTCTTCACACCTTCATGAAGCAGCAGTGTTGAGGTCGTGTCCTGAGGTGAAAGGGTGTGGCCATGGCGAAGCCTCAAACTTCACTGATCGCCATGAACCTGGAAATCACTCTAACTCCTTCATTTAAGGTCCAATCTGCTTCAAAATTCACAAACATGATCAAGGTCCACCTCCTAACACATCTATAACTTTAATTCTCTGGTACTCCAATCGCATCAACCTTTACATATGTCATAAATTACACCTCGTGTGGTGGCAGCAGCAGTGGTTGCGACATGTGGCGCCAGCTTCAACATTTAAGCGGCACCAATGTTTATAACAACAGCGTTGGCTGATGCAATATCACGGCGGTAAGTCCGGCGATCGGCGTGGGGCGAGGCGATCATCGCGCTTATAAGCTTTAATTCGGGCCGGAAGGACGACCGCGGGCGTGGCCTATTATATCGCTAAGATTGTGGGCCGAACCCGACCGCGGGCGGCGAAGCCTATTTATGTCGCTAAGATTATTATTATTATTATTATTATTATTATTCTTTCTCCTGCATTGCGTGCCTTTAACTTGAGATAAACGCGAACGTGCCTAGGCCAAAAAATTAGTCCCCCGAAAAAATTTTTGAATCCAGTGTTTGCACGAAAAAAAGTGCGACATAGCGCCCCCTAGTGGCCTTAAACTGCAGCCCCTCCGGCAACTATGACCGATCGACCTGAAATTTTTAGGGCATAACTATCATGCCGGACCTACAAAAAAGTCTCTTACGACCATGGTCAATTCCGAACAGGAAGTTCGCAAATTAGCGTTGAATGTCGCGTTTTGGCGATTTCCTGGGTACGTATTTGAACGAACTCCTCCTACAGTTTTGATCGGATCAACTCCAAATTTGGATCGTGTATACTAGGCACCTTGACAATGGAAAGTTGTTAAAAGAATTTTCGTAGGTCAATGGGCGGGGCCACAAACCACGCCCAAATTTGGCAAATTTTTCACTAACTCCGATTTGCACGAAATTTTTTGGGCATAATCCCCATGCCAAGCCGATCACAGATATATAATTTGTCATAGGAAATTCCAAAAAGGAAGTTCGTAAATTAACGTTGAAATTCCGATTTTTGCGATTTTAAGGCTCGCATTTGAACGAACTCCTCCTAGGTTTTTTCTCAAATCAACTTTAGATTTGGACGGTGTATACTACAGACATTGAGGATGAAAAGTTGTTAAAAGATATTTCGTAAGTCAATGGGCGTGGTCAGGAAGGACGCCCAAAGTTGAACGCTTTTGGAAAACACGTAAACCTTAATAACTCTCTAGTAACATGTTAGATCTAGACCAAAACATGTACACATGTTCACTGTCTCTGCCTGACTTAATCTATATGCTTTGTTTCACACTCAAATATAACGCCCCCTGCTGGTAACAGGAAGTCTGATGTTTTACCCTATTATTAAAATCTCCTCCGTTTTTCAACATATATTTTTCTAATATTCTCAGAAAGGGTCTTCACACCTTCATGAAGCATCAGTGTTGAGGTCGTGTCCTGAGGTGAAAGGGTGTGGCCATGGCGAAGCCTCAAACATCACTGATCGCCGTGAACCTGAAAATCACTCTAACTCCTTCACTTAAGGTCCAATCTACTTCAAAATTCACAAACATGATCAAGGACCAACTCCTAACACATCCATCACTTTAATTCTCTGGTACTCCAATCGCATCAACCTTTAGATATGTCATAAATTACATACGTGTGGTGGCAGCAGCATGCAGTGGTTGCGACATGTGGCGCCAGCAACATTTAGCGGCACCAATGTTATGCAACAGCAGCATTTGGCGGAAGCAATATGCGGCGGTAGCAGCAGGTCCCACCGTCGGCGTGGGGGGCGAGGGCCCGATCATCGCCGCTTGCGGCTTTAATTATTATTATTTTTCTTTTTCTCGTGCCACTTTAACCCCAAATTGCGTGCCTTCAACTTGAGATAAACGCGAACGCGCCTAGGCCCAAAAATTAGTCCCCCCGAAAAATTTATGAATCCAGTGTTTCAACAAAAAAAAGTGCGCAATAGCGCCCCCTACGGGCCTTAAACTGCAGCCCCTACGGCCACTTTCACGGATCGACCTGAAATTTTACAGGCATAACTATTATGACCGGACCTACAAAAAAGTCTCTTACGACCATGGTCAATTCCGAACAGGAAGTTCGCAAATTAGCGTTGAATGTTGCGTTTTGGCGATTTCCTGGTTACGTATTTGAACGAACTCCTCCTAGGGTTTTTATCGGATCAACTCCAGATTTGGACTGTGTATACTACACACCTTCACAATCAAAAGTTATTAAAAGAATTTTTGTAGGTCAATGGGCGTGGCCACAAACCACGCCCAAATATGGCGAATTTTTGACCAACTCCGATTTGCACGAAATTTTTTGGGCATAATCCCCAGGCCAAGCCGGTCACAAATATATAAATTGTCATAGGGAACTTTGAACAGGAACTTCGTAAATTAACGTTGAAATTCCGATTTTGGCGATTTTTGGGCTAGCATTTCAACGAACTCCTCCTACGTTTTTAATCGGATCAACTCCAGATTTGGTTTGTTTATACTAGACATAGGGACAATGAAAAGTTGTTAAAACATTTTTGGTAAGTCAATGGGCGTGGCCAGGAAGGACGCCCACAGTTCACCATTTTTGGAAAACACGTAAACCTTAATAACTCTCTAGTAACATGTTAGATCTGGACCAAACAAGTACACGTGTTCACTGTCTCTGCCTGACTTCATCTATATCCTTTGTTTCACACTCAAATATAGCGCCCCCTGCTGGTAACAGGAAGTCTGATGTTTTACTCTTTCATTAAAATCTCCTCTGTTTTTCAACATATATTTTTCAAATATTCTCAGAAAGGGTCTTCACACCTTCATGAAGCATCAGTATTGAGGTCGTGTCCTGAGGTGAAAGGGTGTGGCGATGGGGAAGCCTCAAACTTCACTGATCGCCATGAACCTGGAAATCACTAACTCCTTCATTTAAGGTCCAATCTGCCTCAAAAGTCACAAGCATGATCAAAGTCCACCTCCTAACACACCTATAAGCTCAATTCTCTGTTACAGCAATCGCACCAAGCTCTATGAATTACATTAATTACTTTTCACTTTAAAGTACTATGCCCTCTAGTGTCAACAGGAGTCATTTTTTACTCTGTGATGAAAAACTACTCCTTATCTTCAATTTTTCTTTTTCAAATGTGCTCACAAAGGGCACACAAAACTCTTTTACACCTTCATAAACAATTATAGGTCACTTAATGTCCTGTAGTTCAACTGTGTCCATGGCAAGGCCTCAAATTTTGATGTCTCGCAATGAAACAGGAAGTCATTCTTGCTCCTTCATAACCTCATCTTCAAATTTCTTAGACTACATTTCTAGACTCAAACTACACACATTCATGCTGAAAAGTTATCAAAAGGCTTTTCATAACTCAATGGATGTTCCCACAGGACATTGTTAAAGTGTACAATTTTTGGAAACATGACAACTTTTACACTATTCAACTGCAAGGTTTGATCTGGACCTAAATTCACACAAATTAACTGTCCTGCCCTCACTGCATACATGTGCTCCTCCCCCTTATAGTACAGCAACCCCTATTGTCAACTGAAGTCATCTTTTACTCACTGATGAATAACTTCTATCTTGATTTGTTTCTTTTTCAGATGTGCTCAGAAAATGCCTTCACATATTCATAATGCATTGTTCTTCATATCATCTCTTGTAGTTAAGGATGTGCACATAAATGTTTGCACGTCAAATAACTTAACCATATTGATAAATATCCATGTGTATTTTCAGTTCATGAGCTTTACCCTGATATGCAATATTGTATTTAATTGTCTTCAACAAATTAGTACTATATGTTTATGATAGCAAATACAAAACCAAGGGCAGCTGTATTTTTATTGTATGTGTCCACACAAATACCCAATAAAAATGATTTCTTATTCTTTTGTGAATTTCAATGTTTGAATAAGAAAACAGTTAACTTATTACCCACATCATCACATCTCCAACAATCAACTAAAGATCTGATATTGAAGATATGGAAGCAAGTTCACGTTTTTTCTTTAATTAAAAAAATCCTTAAAATGATTCCGTGAACACAGTAAAATATTTTAAGCCCTTATAATTATGGCTTACAGTTAAAGGAAACTCAGAACTGTGTCTCATATGTTTACAATAAACACTTTAATCATTATTAGTCTGTACAATACATAAAGTAAGAGCTCCATGATATGAATCATGACATAATCCCCTTATCAAAAAACAGTTTATCAATTAATCCATCAAAAAGTTGCATTTAAATACATCTCAATCATATACTAATCATTGCTACTCTTTACAGTTCCATCCAACAGTTCCATGTATAGTACTTCTCAGACACAATATAAAAAAAGAAGACAATGTGCTGTACGATACAATGGTACACATAAAATATTAAGAAATCAAGTTAATTTAAAAAAGATTAAAAACATACATAAACATGTCACTGAAATTAATTTAAAAAATATGACTATATTTAAGTCAACTCTTTAAATATATAATAAATTACATCATAATATATTGTATTAATTGGACATAATAGAAATCTGAATTTTGAAGTAGCTGAAGCTGAGAAATGTTCTTTTGAGGAAGACCAGGAAAAAAAAATTTAGAATAACACATTCTGCATGGGAGTCTTTGCATTGGCTGGAGACAGAAAATGAGGTATTTTTAAATATGTATAGCATCAACAAAAAATATTGAAAAGTGGAGTTTCTCTGATCATTATCAAAATGAACTGGTGTCAAAGGAAATAAACACCTTCAATAATGTTTAAAAAAATTGTTATGTTCAAGAGAACTGATAATGAAAATTAAAGAAATCATAACATGATAATTAAAGTCACAAAATGTCAAAGTCAAGTTTATTGCCAACTATTCTATATAGGCTTGCCATATAGCAGAGATGAAATTTCAGTCCTCTCGGACCCACGGTGCAAACAGGCAAGACACACTATAAGACACTAAACTACAGTATAAAAAAATACAATACTATAAAAACATAATGGCCTACTAGTTTCGAAAGTAAATAGAATAAATTTACTATGAACAGAATAAAAGAACGGGATAAATTTATGATGAATAGAATTTATTTTAGCAAATACAAAACTAAGGACAGTTGTATTTTTATTGTATGTGTACACACAAATACATAGTCAACCTAATATTACCCACAACATCATCACATCTCCAACAATCAACTTAACATCTGATATGGAAGCAAGTTCACTTTTTTTGCTTTAAGTAAAAAAAAACTGAAAATGATAAAACGAAATACAATGGTACAAAATGAAATACAATAGTATAAAAATATAATAGCCTACTAGTTTTGAAAGTAATAAATACAATAAATTAACTATGAACAGAAGAAATAATATATATATTTTTGTACATGTATGTATATAGAGGTAGTTATAAGTTATAGTTAAGGTGCAGCAGTGTCCAGGGGTGCAAATGAGCAGGGGGAAAAGTGAGGAGTGCAGTCCTGAGGTCAGTGGTGAGGGGCAAAGGGGAAGAGGGGGGAAGTGGGGGCAGAGCAGTGGGGGGAGTTTAGCATCCTGACTGCCTGGTGGAAGAAGCTGTCCTTGAGCCTGCTGGTTCTGGCCTGGAGACTGTGTTGCAAATGTGTTGTAACATGGCCATTATGACTTGACATCAGGGGTTGCAGCTCTTGGGGTCAGTCTGGTCCACAGTACAAGAGCAGGTCAGGTCCAATGATCCACTGGAATCTGTGACACAAAGGAGGCCAGAACCTCCACAGCACAAATATTGATCAGTGACACTGTACTTTATATACTGAAACGCAAATATGTTTAAAACACATGCAAATGTATAATTAAAAAAAATGTCTTAAGTATTACACTACAGTTTGAATTAATGCTGGAAAATAGAACTTAACACTTTAATGGATAACACATAAAAATGCATTGAAATATATCATTTCTTATTTTAAATATATATTTTTTCAAATGTATATTTTTTCCTAAAACTGTGAGCTTTCTCCTACCCTTAACAACACCCTACATGTAACAAGCTAAAACACAGGTGGCCCATCTTAGTTGAAAGCCCACCCACCACGACAAGGTGCAGGCCAAGGGTGGGAACACAGGACAAGACATACTTGGCGAACAGGACAAACTCTGACAGGACAAACATACAAATACAAAAATGCACACAGAAAAACTCTCTCCTTAGCACTACACATATATTTGAACTAAAGCAGCAAAATAGAACTTTTTACATTTTGACAAATAACTATCAAGCACTAACAGATAACACAATAACTATACACAGCATGCAAATACAAGTTTTTTTTTGGTGTTTTTTGGGTTTTTTTGTCCTTAGCACTAGCACTACACATAATTTTGAACTAGATAAGGAAAAAAGAACTTTTTACACTTTGACAAATAACTATCACGCACTTACAGATCATACAATAACTAAACAAGGCATGCAAATACACATTTTTTTTTGGAGTTTTTGTTTTTTTTGTCCTTATCAGTACATATATATTTGAACTAGAAAAGGAAAATAGAACTTTTAACACTGATAAATAACTATCAAGCACTAACAGAAGATACAATAACTAAACAAAGCATGCAAAAACACTAGTTTTTTTTTTGTGTTTTTTGTTTTTTTGTCCTTATCAGTACACATATATTTGAACTAGAAAAGGAAAATAGAACTTTTAACACTGATAAATAACTATCAAGCACTAACAGATCATACAATAACTAAACAAAGCATGCAAAAACACAAGTTTTTTTTTGGTGTTTTTTTTTTTGTCCTTATCACTACACATATATTTGAACTAAAGCAGCAAAATAGAACTTTTTACATTACAAATAACTATCAAGCACTAACAGATAACATAATAACTAAACACAGCATGCAAATACAAGTTTTTTTGGTGTTTTTTGTTTTTTTTTGTCCTTAGCACTAGCACTACACATAATTTTGAACTAGATAAGGAAAAAAGAACTTTTTACACTTTGACAAATAACTATCACGCACTTACAGATCATACAATAACTAAACAAGGCATGCAAATACACATTTATTTTTGGAGTTTTTGGTTTTTTTTTGTCCTTATCAGTACATATATACTTGAACTAGAAAAGGAAAATAGAACTTTTAACACTGATAAATAACTATCAAGCACTAACAGAAGATACAATAACTAAACAAAGCATGCAAAAACACAAGTTTTTTTTTGTGTTTTTTTTTTTTTTTGTCCTTATCACTACACATATTTGAACTAAAGCAGGAAAGTACACTTTTCTAAATAAACTTTTACATGCAAAATACAAAAACGAAATTCCACAAACTACCACACCCATAGAATTCTGGCATCTTCAAAAACTCTCAGTAAGTCAATCCTAAATACAATGTGAGCTCAAATTCCACTCAAAGTACTAAAAAAAAGCTAACCACAAAAGTACAGATACAAACAAACTAGTCCAATGTCAACCCTAAACAACCTGACCATTAATGATACAGCTACAAATGAACAAACTATCACAGAAAAGGCAACACAAGACCTGTCATCTTAGAAGCTAAACTATTCTGCTTCATCAACTTGAAGAGATGTCCTTTTAAAGGAACACAGAATCCCTTCATGGTCGCTAAAATAAGTAGGCCACACTACTGACTGTACCTGGTACTGTGTTGTTTTCACATACACATGGTCAATAAGTGTGCCTCTCTCTGTGGTGGGCTGTGTCACTAGCTGAACAAACCCCCTTTCTGCAAAAAAATTGCAGAGTGATGATGACTGCAAAATGTCATCATGAAAATCTCCCATGACAGCAATCGTGTTACTTAGTGGTTTAAGCCAATCAAGCAACTTGCTGAGAAACTCTTTAAACAAAGACATGGGATAAGCTGGCGGTCGATAAATGACCGCAAGTACAATGTCAAAACCAACATACTCATGAACCAAGCACTCCAAATTCACCTGTGGAACTTTGATTAGGTCAAAGGTCACACTGTCTGAACTAAATATGCCAACACCACCATGTTGTTGGGCTTGCAAAGCGATCAAAGCTGGATGGTTACTTGTGTAAGACACACTTCGCGGACAATGACTAAAAATGTAACCATCAACTTTCACATTTTCCACAACAGAATCATTTGACAACCATGTTTCTGTCAGAGCAACCGAGTGAACCTTTAACTGCTTGATGCACATACATAAATCTGACAGGTGTGCACTCAGATTTTGCACATTCATCAAGAACACAGAAAATGTGTCTGTGTCTGATGTGTGCGGTGGTATGCTGTCAACTAGGAAACAGGGCATACTCTTAATGGCATCGTTTACATCTTTCCTACAATAGATTGATTTCTCTTCAAAACCTTCAATGATCAAACCAGACAAGCTCCTGACTCGGCTTAAGGCCACATATGCCTGTCCTGCAGTGAATACTTTCTTCAAACTAACTACAGCCCTATCAACTGTTAAACCCTGGACTTTATGCACCGTGCAGGCCCAGGCAAGCCGAAGTGGAAATTGCCTTCGCAATCCACCTTTGTCTGTAACTCTCTCTTCCTCTGGGTCAATACCAGTGGAAGCAGCTAAATCAACAGAAAGACAAGCACGTTGTTTTCTCCTATGAGCACCGACCTGATCATCATCAAACTTGACAAAAACCTTTTTAGGGAACCTGCCCTCACCAGCCATGTCTATGTGTGTAACCGTACCACACACGCCGTTAACCAGACCATCCTCAACATCTATATTTTTACACAGCATAACACGGGCATCTATCCCCAAGGGAAGTGTTTCCTCTAAAGATGTGTTATACGTTTTGCTGTGGTGTCCACTTATCAACACTAACTTTCCTGTTTTCTTGCTATTCACATAATCCTGTGCTCGGATCTCAACAAATTCAGGACAAGTCCTGAACAGCTCCTGAAGATTGTGCTCATTTACTTGTCGGTTCGTCGGAAATATGTGCAAAGCTGAGCTGACTTCGCCGGTTTCACAACGCTTCAGTGTCTGAACATCACTGACCAGCATTGGAGTCTCTTTAGACTGAGTCCTGACCCTGTTCAGCAACGCCGCAAACACGCCATCCTTCTGCCTAACAACTGTTGTTAACTCAACAACACTAAACAGACTGGACCACAAGTTGACGCCTTCATCGTCAACATACAGAGGCTTCCCTTTAACAGGAGGCAACTGATAAAAATCACCAACCGCAACAACACTCACATTCCCAAAGGGGGAAAAGTCCCCAGTCTGTTTAATCTGCCTCAATCTGCCGTGAATATACGCCAACAATCGATGATCTACCATGGAGATTTCATCGATGATCAACAACTGCAAATCTACATATTTAGCACGCAAAGAATTGATCTTTTCTTCACCCAAAGGACTGTACGGTAAGCGTACATCCTTACCAATGCTGAGTGTGCTGTGAATTGTTGCTGCATGCAAATTGTATGCCGCGATTCCTGTTGGAGCTGTCAAAAGCACACTAGTGTTGTCAGGATGACGACACGCTGGTGACAGCAACCTCATAGCCTCATACTGGATGGCCCTAATCAAATGGCTCTTTCCAGTACCAGCCCCACCCGTTATAAACACATGCAAAGGAGCTGGCTTTTTACCATTTATCTTCTCCAAACACCACTGTCTAATCTGATAAAAAACAGACATCTGTGTGTCATTCAGAGACCTAATCAAAGCCAAACCATCCTTCCTATTCAGAATGTTACTCCTTTTTTCTAAATGACAAACCTCTTTATCACTAACAGCTAAATCAGGAATGTTGTCCACATGCTCATCTACAACCTGCTCTCTGTCCTGAACTTCCTGCACACACTGCAACCGCTCCTGTTCCTGCTCTGGACACAGCTGGCACCAGGCATCTTCTAACACAGCATCACTATCAACTGAGCTTTTAATCTCATCCAAATCTTCAACTTCAACCTGAAACCTGCTCCTGTTAGCATCTACTACCGAATTCACTGAATGCTGTGTGCCATCACTAAACCTCACATGACCAGTCCTGTAAAACTCCTCAAAAGTTTCACAGTTGGCAGGTTTAAGCTGCACGTCCTCACGATAGGGCAAAAACAACTGTAAGTTACTCTGATAGAATCGTTCAGGATTTTTTGTCTCTGAAAATCGTGCATAACGTACGATGGCCGGTTGCGTACGTGTTCTTTTGATGACAAAACCAGTGTTGTTTTTAAGTTCAATTCGACTTTTTGATTTCTCATTTTTGCTCAATACACGATATTCTGAGGCAAAAGATGCCAGACACATATCACTAAACTCCCTGTCCTCTGGCCTGTTCTTGTAACGGTCAACTACACTAGTCATCCACATGTCTTCTGAATCAAGACCCTGTGATGACACCTTCTGTTTTAGCACATTCAATGGTAAACTCATCCTGACAACACTGTCCCCTGTTGGGACAAACACAACCTTCCTAGAACACTCCTTCAGGTGCATGTTAGGCACTAACCTATAAACTGCCTCCTGAGCACAAACATCTCTGTTATGTAGATAAACACTACCAAGGTTCTTCAAAGCCTCTCTGGCACTAACATTTTTATCTTTAGAAGCTTCTCTCTGAGCATTTCCCAACAGCAAACCTATCTCCCTCTCTGCCTTTGAAATGTAAGAAATAATGTACACGACACACGCATATGGGTCAACAACATACTGGATGTCCATATTGGCATTCCAGCATTTCAGCAGCAACTTACTGTACTGATTGACCCAAACCTCATTTATCTCTCTCTTTAAAACTATATGGGTGTTGCGCGCAAAGAGCCTGTACGCCTCCTGGAAACCAGCCTGATCTGTGCCTACACTCTTAAACAACTCATCTAAACTACTTAATTTACAGTTCTCATCTGCTACAGCCTTCTTCAGTGCTGCCAAAAGAGCTGATGCCTTCTCTCTAATCTTTTTCTCCTGCCCTGTCTTCACCTGACAACTGCATGCACCTGACATCAGACTTTCCCTATTCTTTTCCTGACACTCACATTTCTCTTTGTACTCCTCTAAACTCTTCCCTCGACAGATAAATGTTCTCTTTGATGCTGGCCTGGGAAAATTGAATCGACAAGTTGTGTTCTTCTTTCTACAGGTCTTAGGGTGTCGCCTCGAATGCTGCTGCACGGAATTCACTATATCTAACAGCTCCTCATCCCCTGACGGCAACTCACACGTGACATACTTATCAATAAATTCCACAACCTCCTCATCTGTGTTTTTATCAATACGCGGAGCGTTCTCAATCCAAAACAAACTATGAATGTGAGGAGACCCACGCTGCTGAAACTCTACCCTGTAAAAGTAATCTACAATCTTACCTATAGGCTCTGCTGGAGACATCAGGACCTCTCTTAGGAAACAATGCCACCGGAAATCAAACATCCTAGCTGCTGTTACTGGATTACGTCGCAAAAGTTCACATCTTTCTGCCCACTCTAACTCTTCAGCTGTCTGTGTCCTACCTTCCTGTTTCAAAATACTACTTAAAAGATTTTTCCATCGCATATCTGCAGATGAAAAAGAACAAAACCATGTAGGAACACCAAGCTGTAGAACGCAAGCCAGAATATCCTTCTGTATTCCCTGCCAAAAAGCTGGAGTACCTCTAATAGGTTTAAGAAAACGATAACCATCGTCAAACTCCAGTAACTTCCTCAAAGATTCAGGGTCCTCTAACACATCACGTAGTTTGACAGACTTACGCTCTCCTTTCCCTTTCCTCATCGCTATAGAAACATTTGACACAACCTGTTCTAACTCAGACATGTACTGAGCATAAAATATATACTCTACATTCCCAGCAAACCTACCATCAGCATTCAAGATCCTGTTGTTAAAATACCTCGACATAGTTAACCTATACTGTCTGGTCTCGTGAAAAGTATTACTTCCCTCTGGAAATAATACTGGAAAAGATTTAGCCTCATTATCCTTATCACACAACAATCTAACTGGGTTATTACCTTCTGCTGGAGCTACATTCAAAGTACCATCAAAGTACTGATCCAGTACTTCCTGACCTATATCCACTGGCATCAAACACGTGTCCTGAAACATGCAATGCTGCTGCCTATCATGCAACAACTCATCCTCAACAACCTCTGTGGACACTTCACAACCCTCTTTAGAACCACCACTACTCTTATCAGAAACAACATCCTCCTCTCTACAAAGCTCATTCAGCCACTCTTCATTAAACTCTACATCTGCATAATGAGCATTTGTCTCTTTTAAGTACCGCAAAGCTCGACGTATACGCATCGGATCAACAAACTGATACTCATAATGACCTTTATAAGTTAACTTACGCTTTAACTTCACTAACAACAAAGACCCTTCCATACTGGAACGGGGCAGCAAATTGTCGGTCTGCACAATATTTGCAGGGACACACGTCACCGGTCCATGAACCCCATTTTGCCCACCTTTAGGCAACGCCAACATCTTCATAAACGGAATATTTAATGCTATCAAATGTTGTTCAAGACTATTCAAACACGCTAGTACCTCTGGGATAGGATTAACTCTCAAACTATTAAAAACACTCTCAGGTGGAAACTCGCCCTTATTAATCTTTAAATGACAGGTGTAGCAAATCCACATCTGCCCTCTTGGCGAATCCAACAAGCTACAAGGTAATTCACAGTCCTCGCTACACTTATGTACAAAGTCCTCAGTTAAACACGTACCTGCTATTAAACCTGCTGCCCTCTGTTTACTATAATCCTCTTTTTTACAGCTTAACACCTGATTTTTAAACAACGTCCTATGACAAACACAACAAACAAAATCTGGACCATCCTTTACCTTATCTACAAACTTCTCCATTACAAAATCAAACTGCTCTGACCTTTCTTTGACTTTTTCCCTCCTCAACCTGTTACCTGCTGTTACATTATCCCTATGCTCTGCATCAACACTGTACTTCCTAATACTCAAAGCTTTTACGTGTCGCCTGTGCAACGGATTAACTCTATATTTAACCTTACTCATTTTCTTTACTTTTTCTCTGTGCAAAATATTTTCCTGATATTTATCTATACTCCTTTTCTTCACTTCTTCTCTATGTGAAATATTCTGCTGATATCTATCTATGCTCTTTTTCTTCACTACTTCTTTGTGTGAAATATCCTCCTGATATCTATCTAAACGTCTTTTCTTCACTTCTTCTCTATGTAAAATATTTCCCTGGTACTTAGCTTTTTTTTGTTCCTTCACTTTTTGGCTAAACAACAGATTTTTATGATATTTATTTTGTTGTAAAA
The DNA here is from genome assembly GCA_036419115.1 of Scarus forsteni. Lineage (NCBI taxonomy): Eukaryota > Metazoa > Chordata > Actinopteri > Labriformes > Labridae > Scarus > Scarus forsteni. The sequence goes on from JAZDUH010000187.1 coordinate 163,829, forward strand.
AGTTCTTCTTTCTTTTTAAATATTTAGTTGGTGTACTCTGCTGTTGTTCAGAAACACCAACTTCTACAGGCTGAATTACAGGACTTATATTAGAAGACAAATCTCCTAAACAAACCTCATTACTTTCTCTACTCTGCCGTCTAATGTTATAACCTGTGGAACTAGCCTCACTCACCCTACAGTATCTATAACATATCTGAGATTTAGGCTGCTGAACACAAACTACTGTCTCATAATGACTTCTGTTACAGTTTTCTAAATAAATTCCCTGATTAGACAACTGTACATTCCTACAACTATATTCAAGCCAGCGATCCTCACAGTATGTAAATATATTAACTCCTAAACAATCTGCTGCTGCTTGAATCTCTAACTCTGTAGCCCAACTACCAACACACCTCATCTTAGACTCACTAAGGTATCCTGCCACAGAGGAATACTGACTCCTCAGAAGACTGCTATAATCCACCTGATTACTTTCTATCTGCTTCACAACTGAAAGTCTAACTTTCCTATGATAATCCTGAGTACCAGTGACAGCCTGACTAACTGCTCTAAAGAAACAATTACCATCACCAGCTATCTTCACATTCCTACACGGAGTCCCTAATGGACCTACCTCTGAAGACACTGCATCAACTTTCTCTGACACTATCTTCAACTGTTTACACAAAACCTGTGACACTTCCTTACTAAGAGGATTAAACTGCAGCTCTTTACTAGTCACATCACTAACAAACTCAACATCTGAATTTACTTCATTGACATCCCTACTGCTGCTGCAGCTCACTGCAGCCAGACTACTGGACTTATTACTACAAACGACGGGCTGTGAAACAGAGGCACAAACACCAACAATTTCAAACTGTTTCACATTTCTGGACAGCATCCGTGCAAGTCTACAGATATGATCAAAAAGTTGATCAAGACAACTAAAATATACAACAACACTTTTCCCTTTAGCTTTTACCAGACCATCTGGACCGCGGGCATGAGAATCAACAAGTGCATATCGTCCACCTTGATGAACAATAGCACAAGTGCTATTGCACACTGTCAAGAGACATGTGTTATACGCAGAGAACATCTCAGCCAACCCGTTTCTCAAACTGCTGTGAACCCTTTCCTCAATAAGAGGACCGTCTACAACATCTACATCACCACTGACAACATCACCATAGTAAATGTCAAAACTCACACCATTGACAACGTGCCGTGTAGGCAGCTCTGGGGCAACAAGATAGTAACTGCGTGTGTCACTGATCAAGTTGTTCTCTCTTAAAGAGGAATACAACTTGTCCCCAGACACAACAACCTCATCCAACGTATCTGACTGCCATGAGAACACACTGTCAGTTGTGTGTTTGGCAATGCTGATCAGACTTATGGCCATACACTGCATCCCCCCATATTCAAAGCGAGCATCTGCCTGATGAAATGATCCCTGCACAAAGCTGCTTCCTTCAACACTGTCGACAACCTCAACTACACTGCCTGGGTCCTCTGTGGAAATCTCCATGCTAACCTCAACCTCACTGTCTGACACCTCAACTACACTGCCTACGTCCTCTGTGGAAGTCTCCATGCTAACCTCAACCTCACTGTCTGACACCTGAACTACACTGTTTGTCTCCTCTGTGGAACTCTCCACACCACCCTCAACTTCCAGCTCATTCAACTCCATTCGCACAACACCATAAAACTGTCCTTTTAGCGACTTCTGCAGACCTGTGATGTGAAACATCAGGTCGTTCAGGCATGTGTTAAACACAGCCACAGATCTGCCACAGCTGGAAGCAAAGCCAGACAACTGATCTCGTGTACCGCAGTCAACGACCACAAAGTAGTCAAGCAGTTGTATGACTGCGTACAGGCACTGTCGATGCTCAACAAACACATGCCATCCTCATCAAAAGCTCCTGCAGCTTCTCGTACAAAACAGCCTCTCCGCTAGGTCCAGCAACAATGTACTCAGCAAGTCCAAGTTCAAGACTCCACTTCCTGTCAAACACACTGTGCAGTTCAACAAGCTGATAAAACTTCTCCTTCTCTCTCAACTTCTTGCTCCCCTCAGCAAGGAAAGAGTACAAATTCCTGCCCTCTGACCTGACCTCATCTAAGTCCCGACTACGCCACGTACACACAGGTGCAACCTTGTGTTTGATAGCAGCCGCAATACTACAAGAGATTGCTGCATTTACATTGAGATCGTTTCCCTGTCTTGGAACACTGCCAGAAACTACAGGTGTGGGTGTAAGTGGATCAGGCCCAAGACAAACACACAACACAGGAGCAACATCAGTCTGACCTTTGACGCTGCGATGGTTGTCTTCCACCTCGGGGGCTGGGGACACAGGAGTGGGGAGCGACGCAGTCGACGCGGGGCACGCTGGGGACGCGTGGGCGGCCGGCACCTGTGGAAAACAATACGTGTGAATGACTGGCATAGACAACAAATATATAAACTAGGGGTGTCACTTTAGTGCACTAATTAGATTCATTAATTACACTGCAAATTAACGCATTAAAAAAATTCATCGCGCTTAATTATAGCACAAAAACATTTTGATATTAGCCAGCTGGAGGACTGTGACATGGCAGTGGCACATCACTTCGCACATGCATCTCTAGTCAAGCCAAACATAGTCCAGGTGACAACAGGAATGGCATATTTAAAACTTTTTATTTAGTATTTATTTATTATTATATTATATTAAGTCTTATCTTATTTTTGAATTTAATTATCTATATTTTTACTACATTCCTTAGTGATGCATCAGGCCTGATTGATTTGCTGGATGTCCTCGACCTTTTTCTTATTTTGAATTTCATTTATGAATCACACTTAAAGTGTAATTTAAGTTGCCTGATTGAGCTTAGAATTTTCTGGACAAGTTGCCCCGACTGGTTTTATTTAGTCACCAACAAAAATGTGGATATACAAATTGTCACTTCTTAGTGTATTAATTGGATTAGCCATGCACTACAATTTTAGAATATCCTAGAATTCAAATACTTTATTTAGGCACTTTAAGCAGATATGAGATTAAAATGTGATTAATTACATTCATTCATTATAAGCAATATAAACCCTGTAATTAATTAGATTATTTTTTTTAATAGTCTGATAGCACTAATATAAACACATGAAGTTAAATGCCCATCAACTTTTATTTCAATGCACTATAAAAAAACATTCAAATTGTTGTTTATTGCATAACATTGTAACAGAAAGCATGTGACAGTAAGTAAAAAGATCATTGGCTTCTATTTCAATGCTTAAACTTTAAGAAAATATCACATCCAGTCACAAAGTGAAAAATAATTTGCATTTTATTGTTAAGAAAACTAAATACACCAACCTCCTCCTCCACCGTCTCCTCAAGATGACCGTGGTAGGTGTGCCCCGGGACCTCACACCCACCACACGCGGCTCTGCCTCCACCTAAAAAAAAAAGAAAAGACATGAGTTGTCTCTAAGCTATTATTAAACCAACACTTCTTTCAAGATGACATTGCTGTGTATAAAACTATCTATAAATCAAACATTCCTAAATAAGTCCAAATATTGTTTGGGAAAATAAACAACTAAAACTTACCTGCCGGACGGACCGACTCCTCTTGGAGACAGCAGCCTTCCTCCGTTCCACAAAGGGCCTCTGATGAAAACAAAAACAGAGGAAATGTTAAAATTTTGCATTTACACATCAGAGTAGTGTGGACTGATTTTAAATTTAAATATGAAGAAGAAACAGACAGAAGAGCCTATGAGTATTACCTTCTTGCCCTTGGGAACGGCGGTGCACTCGGCACTCGGACCAGGCAGATGAGATGGAACAACCTTGTCCATCTCATCCAACAGGGCAGGGCTAAACCAGACTGGTGTTAGCGGGATGGTACACTCCTCCACCAACTGTGAAATTAGAGAGCAAAGACAGTTGTTGGAACTCAGCAGCTCTAAAAAATAAAACATTTTGTTCATAAATAAACTTAAATACAAAGTGAGCACTATTTACATCATGTATTTTTCTATTATGCAAAGAGAGTATGCTCGCTTCAGCCCGGCAGCTGATCAGTCCCTGCCAATCTGTTTACAATTTTAAGGAAGATCAGAGCATTACAAACCTGCTTTCCAACCATCCTTTGAGGAACCGCACCAGAGGACGCAACCAGCTCCCCTGACGAGTTCCTCTGCAATAAAAGGAAGCATACTTTGTGTTAAGTAAACATTCAACTTCACTGCTCAAGTGATAAACATTTTTTTTTTTAAATCTTTCAAAAGAACTGGCAGCATATTACCTTCCTGCCCCGTTGCACTGACGTCCATTCGAAGGGGTTGACCGGAGGACGTGGTGGGACGACCTCTCCCTTCACGACAACACGAGTCTTAACGCGTGGGACCGATGGCCTGGGGGGAGCCTGCACAGGGGTGGTCTGTGGCGCTGGCTGCAGTGTCTAATCATGACAAAAAAGATGATGCTATTAATATAAGCATGGCTAAGATACAATTTCAAAATATATGAAAAATATTAATACTAGTAAAAGAGTACTGCTGAAAATTCTTAGAAAGCACAAATACATAAAATACAGTCAACCAGACAAACCTCAAACTTATCTTACACACATTTCTAAGACAACTTACATCGTAAGCAGCCTGCCACAGAAGGCGTGCAAGCACAGGCATCCCCTCTGTGTCGGACAGGTGAATCTGTGGAAACAGAAATTATAATCATTAACAACACTTGCAATGCAACAAACTGTAATTTTCATGTCCAAATACACGGTTCTACTTACACCATCTCTGGCCCACAGGTCAGTACTTTCCAGACAGAAAGCGTCAGCTGCTGGAAACCACCTCACACCTAGACGCCCAGTAACGCGATGGTACTCCTGTCGCAGCGCCTCCTGCCACGGAAGTTCGGCGGCGAGGCGAGGAGGGAAGTCGAGCACTGCGACCTGAAAAATAGTAACAAAAAGAACATACACATGTGTGGATTAATAAAGTTTTTACATCTGAACTCAAAGAGCATTCAATTAAAAAAATATCTGTGTTTAAATGTTAAAAATAGCAAGAAAGCTATATTTTCACAACAACGATATCAAAACTTGAAGCTTACGTTGGACCAACGGCTCACTGCAGCCAAGAGCAGCTTGGTGAAGTCTGCACTGGCTGCCTCGATGGTCCTGGAGTACGTGAGGTTGTTGCTGGGCGCCAGAAGGACCACTGCGTCAGGCGACGAGAACCACAGCGTGACCAGCTCGGTCCTCTCTCGTGAGCAGCAGCCCCGTGTGACATGATGTCAAGGAGAGCGGTCCTCCGCATCTCCACGAAACCATCAGCGATGGCTCGCAGGTGGGAGTCACCCACAAGAAGGACGAACTGAAACAGCAGAAACACAAAGTTTTGAGGTTAATTACTGATTAATCAACAGCTGTGAGATATTTATATACACACAGAAATGGCTCCTCATATTAATCTTACTTTCTTGTCAGGAGACTCCTCGCGTATGTCCAACTTGTGCCTTTTCCCAGTAAAGGACAAATTGGCCATTCCTGCACAGCATGGCGCTGTCTCGCACTTGCCTATTGAGAAAAGAAACAAAGATAACATATAATTAAGTACAGCAGTCAAAAGAAATGTAAAAATATTAGTTCGGTGTGTTGGTATTATAAATTCTACTTTATATGACAAATCAGAAAAGTTTATAGTAGTGGTCAGATGATTAAAAAAATTGATCTAATTAATTACAGAATTTATAATTAATCTAATTAATCACATATCTACTTAAAGTACCCAAATAAAGAATTTGAATTCTAGGATATTATAAAATTGTAGTGCATGACTAATCAAATGAATACACTAAGAAGTGAAGATTTGTAAATCCACATTTTCATTGGTGACTAAATAAAACCAAAGTCAGGGCAACTTGTCCAGAAAATTCTAAGCTCAATCAGGCAACTCAAATTACACTTTAAGTGTGTTTCATAAATCAAATTCAAAATAAGAAAAAGGTCGAGGACATCCAGCAAAACAATTAGACCTGATGCATTATTAAAGAACGTAGTACAAATATAGATAAATTCAAAAAAAGTCTTAAATATGCCATTCCTGTTGTCACCTGGGCTTTGTTTGGTTTGACTAGATGGTCATGTGTGAAGTGATGTGCCACTGCCATGTGCGGGTCCTCCAGCTGGCTAATATCAAAATGTTTGTGTGCTATGATTAATCGGGATTCATTTTTAACGCATTAATTTGCAGTGTAATTAATAACCTAATTAATGCACTAAAGGGACAGCCCTAGTTTATTGTTATTCAACAGTAATAGAAGCTTCAAAAGAAGAGATCCCAATATAATTGTCCACTTACGCGCTGCAGGGTTCTTGGGCGGCCACATGAGGGTCACGTCTAGCGGCCGTCGCTCTGCCATTCGCTTCATGGCAGCCTGGGAACGACGGTATGACTTAGGACGAGGCATCTGAATACAAATGAAGAAAAGGGACAAACAAAATGGATCAGTAAGAGCCTTCGAAACATTAATTGCGAACATCTATCTTTTTGAATGCATCCAAAAAACACTAGACATCTGCAATCACACAGTTAATAACTAACCTTGCGTTGCACTCTGTCCTGCTACCCAAAAGGTTAAGAGACTGGATGGTCTCCTGTCCGGTGACTGCAGAAAAGAAAAGGAAAGTGTATAGTTTGACATTTCCCTCTGTTTAGAAGCTAAATTTACTCGGCACAAAGCTGAAGAAATTCAAAGAGATAAAATGCTTCCACAGACAATGAGACTTTGTAATTACAAACATAATCTCAATAAGCAATGGTAAATGCACAAATTGATATCACAATGAATTCAGCTCTGCCCCTCTTTGCTGCGTGAAATAAACACTACATGTAGCAAGCAAGAAAAAACGTCAAAGCGCTCCTTTAAGTTAGAGCACTCATGGGAATAATCCTATCTTCAACTACCAGCTACACAGAGACTCATACTACACACAAACAGCTTTAGGAAAAACAAATTTACAACACCTAAAGTCATTATGCTCAGAGCCTAATCAATACACCGTTTTGGTCACGTTGCCGTCGCTCGGTGACGTCACGTCCACTTGAGTTTCACCACTATCATATCATATATCATATAATAGGATATATAAGCAGACATTATTCCAGCTGTATCATTTTCATTCATTTATCAAGCACAAAACACTGCAGCTGCTTTATCTGTCAGTTTATAGCGGTCCGTCTAGGCGGAAATGATGTCCTCACTGAAATTAGTTCTGCCTAGACGGAACTCATCCGCCCCGTAGTACGGATGAATAACTGTCTATCTAGGATACCGTCACACAAACAGACACAGCCGTCTGATGCTGCACAGCCACACACGACATCGCCTGAATGTAGGCGTAATGTAAATATCCAGTAGGTCGCGGAGATTTTTAGCGCCGCTTCATGCTTGCTAACCGGTGCCGCCTGTGAATCTCGCCCAAACCGCCCGCCGCCGGCTCAAAACGTTTCATCACTAATCCTTTTTCAGTGAACTGAAAACACTGAACTTTGCTGTGAAACTTGCCTCTTAACAAAAGGAGCCATGCTGAACCATTTTTTAAACACATGAAGCCACTTAGCTTTACTACATAGCCTTAGCTTTGTCGCACGAGGCCTGCTAACAGCCTAAATATCAACCACTGAAACCCCAAACATGCTCAGACCAACCAACAATTACAATGCATGCACATAAAGCTAGTTAGCCATGTACTCACCGTGAGTCCGGAGGAGTCCTGCTCTCAAAAAATCAGAGAAAAAGAGAGAGAGGAGTGATAGAAGAGAGATGAGAGGTGAGGGAAGAAGTAGGAGAATAATAGATGGAGTAAAGCTCCTTGGAGGATCAGCAAATTCACTGTTTAGCTCAGATTGGGCCGCTTGTCCGCAGAAAGCACACAAGCTCGCTCTGAGAAAACAATGAGGGGGAGGCGCTAATGTCGAGCTGCTCGTTATAAATGTTTTCAGCTCTGGCTCAGCATTGGTCAATTCAAAACAAACCAATCAGGTCACGCTAACAAAATGACGTCGCCCACTGACGCAGCGTCTGACGTAGCGTCGCTTGTCCATAGTTCCTCTGTCCATATTAAAGAGTGTTTAGTTTAATGTTACATGTAGTATAATTTTCAATGTGAGTGAGTTTATAGCTAATGCTAGCTGGCTGTATAAATATAAATACCTCAATATGATCTTCCGCCGTCACTCGGTGACGTCACGTCCGCTCGAGTTTTCACCGCGATCATATCATACATCATATAATAGGATATATAAGCGGACCTTATTCCAGATGTATCCTTTTCACTCACTCATCAGACACAAAACACTGCAGCTGCTGACCTGCAGCTTCTTCATCTGTCAGTTTGAAGCGCTCCGTCGGAACGAATGTCCTCACTGACATTAGTTCCGCCACATTAGTTCCGCCTACGCATCCGCCCTGTTGTCCGGATGAATGACTGTCCGTCCCGGTCAGAATTCAAAACAGGCAATCAGGTCACGCCTGGGCTGGTCATCACTGAAAATATTGTAGCGTCAGGGAAGGAGAAACTTGATAGTTCTCGTGCCAATGATTTATTGAAACTTAACACGGTTACTGTGGGCCGTAACCACGCCAAAATACAGCACCAGGCAAGCTCACTCTTTGGGTCCTCTCTCTACCGGAGCACCACGCACGCGCACACACACACCTCCAACTCGCTCTCTTGGTGCTGCATTCACTGAACCTCGGAATTCTGAACTACACGACTCATGAATATAACTCAGAAAACTGACATAACTCACAAACAATAACACCTTTCACTTTAACAACAACCCACCCAATCCGTTACAATATGTTATTAAAGTTGATCAATACAAATTGCTTATAAGATAAGATACACCTTTATTAGTCCCACAGGGGGAAATTCCAGATTTACCGTAGCAGCAGGATACAAGAGAAACATTTGAAAGATTTACAAATAAAACTATAAGTTATTAGAATAAAATAGAAAATAGCTTAAATACAAGTCAATGAAAATAAATGACTGAGCATGAGCCTTTCAGCAATATTAACAATATTTAACTATACATATATATCTATATATATCTATATCTATCTATCTATCTATCTATCTATCTATCTATCTATATCTATCTATCTATATATATCTATATATATATATATATATATATATATATATATATATATATATATATATATATATATATATATATATATATATATATATACACCTATATATATATATATATATATATATATATATATATATATATATATATATATATATATATATATATATGTAATCAGTGTACATACAGTATTACAGTTAACAGTATTATATTGTGCACTAAAAATATCAGAAAGGACAAGCAGAGAATTTGAAAAAATAGAACAAAGAAGTCTGAATTTGGAGCTTTTCAGTAAAAGACATACAGATTATTGTGTATGTGCTAATTATGTACTGATATAAAATAATTTATATACTTTAGATATATCACCTAGACTAAGTGAGACTTGACAAAAATATTACAGTATCAATGACATCTATGAATGAATAATTA